>DWPV01000430.1:0-29287 GCA_018251915.1 Urbanus proteus proteus | reverse complement strand
CTTATATCTATATAAAACTGATAATTTTGTTTGTTATTATGAAAGTATTTTTGCTAATAATAAAAATTTGCCTTGAAGCAAACTATTGTGTAGTAGAAGTATGTATGCTGAAACTCATTTTGTTTTCGGCTAATAAGTAAAGTTAATTTTCGCTATTATTTTTATATACGTTTAATAAATGTTAGTTCTTATACAGTGTAGTTATAATCAGGAGTCTCTATTTTATACCTGCATATATAAATTAACAGTTTCAAAAATCTTCATATTATTATGTAGATCACGGTTTGCATGTATTACAATTTTAAACACGGTAAATTTTGTCACTATAACAATAAAGCTAACAGCTTATTTGTATTCGAGTGTTACACTTACTTGGAAGTCAAGGGCACCGACATTAAGCTTTCACCTCTGCATATATTACAAATGATAAGTCTCCACAAAACATTGGAAAGGAATAATTATATATTTTAATTGTATTTTTTTATAAGTACAATAATTTTCAATTGATTGGGGCAGCAGATGAGTGTTCAGTCCACATGCAGGACTCGTGTTAATGAGTTAGATATTAATATTATCTAACAATATCAATATCAATCTATCTATAATCATCTACCTAAAAGCTATATAAAAACTTATTCAGTCGTTTCCGTTATATTAAATTAGGCTTATGATTCCTTTTTTTTAATTACGGATACGAAATTTTCTTTAATTTACGAATATGTTCATAGTATTTTATTTCTTATAGAATGACTAGTGTGATATTATTAGTGTACTCTATGGAAAGCCATAGAGCACACTTAAGTTCTCTCTTACCTATAGAGAGTGTCATGAACACTTATATAGATTGTAAGGCAAATACTTTGTATAATTCATTGAAGCATTCATTCAGATACTTGTATCAATGATTTTGTGGCAACGACACATGCAAATACGCGAATATTACGTGTACCCCTGATCCAATATTTTTGAAAGAAAAACAAACGAATCGCGCATGGCCGTTTAAGGCCTGATTGCGGACCAATTACAGATAATAATTGTAGCGAATTGCGTAAGAAGTCGATGTAAGAGCCGGTTAGTACTACAGTGCAATCGTGCTGAAATCTCTGCAAATTTGTACATTAGTGCTGCGGTAAGGAAAGCCGGATATAAGACAATTAATCTACAGATTGTCGGTATTTATTGAGAAAACTAAGTTAGTGCTATAATGAGACAATAACAGGTGTATGAACGGTTGATAAGTTAATAAAAGGTTATATTCACTATGTACGTATGTACTATAGTTGACGTAATTTTTGTATCTTAGATTTTTAGTAGGTAAATTAATTGTTTTAAATTTTTATTATACTTTGTCTTAATTAATCTTTGCAACTGACGTTTTAATTTGAGAATTTCTCAATTTTATAAGTTAGGTAATGGGAATATTCATATAAATATATGGTAAACATAATTATTACTTTTACTAAAATAAATAAATTACTCGTATTTCCGACATTAGCTAATTCTTTCGAAAATCAAGATTGTACTATCGATCAAATCAAATCAAATTAGCCTTTTTTATAAATAATATATATTTCGTTGCTTATGCTCTTGCAAGAGATAAACGCTTAGGACACAATACCCACGACTTAAAATAATACCTTAAACAGCAATACCCGTATTGAACCAATTACAGGTTTCCTAAATACGCTCAACGGTTTACGCAAGAAGCACTTGCGTTGATTTAAGATCCAGTTTGGTAAGTGCACAATATTGCAATACTGAAATCTTTGTATACGTATAACTTCATTCATTTGACATATTCAAATAACTTTGAATGTCTATACCGTTCATTAATTGGGCCAATTACAGATTATACTAAGTGTAACGGGTTGCACAAGTTGTAAAGCCGGCTTCAATATCGCTGTGCTGAAATCTTTGTTAGCTTTAAGATTTGATATATTTTACTATTTAACAGATACTATTTTTATTATGTATTAAGAATATAGAACATTTGGTGTATTTTTTCTTGTAGATGTAATTATAGTCGATTCTGCCGGCAATGTAATCTAAATTTAATACTTATAATGGATGATGTATAAATTGCTATTTTTGTAGTTTTTTTTATTGACGAATCGACCTGGCGTTGTTATTTAAATTTACTTAATATAACAAACGTGCTTCATATTATGGTCACAGCTGATATGTGACAAAAAGACATTAAGTGATTCGGCTAAGCCTAAGTAGCTCTCATCTGAAGCGGACGCCACTTCAGTGCCATTCACCTTAGCGATGGCCCGTTTCTTTCGGTATTATTAGGTTATAGCTCTAACATCATATCGCTCTTCATTAGATCGAATGATCTATCTAGCTTAATTAAACTGATATAAAAATAATAAGGTAACGAAAAGGTTATATCTCTAGGGATTTATTCGAATTGTAAAGGTTTAAACCATAGTTGACTAAAATAATTAGATATTTGCCTAATAAACATATATGTACATATACATACTTACCTAAGTAGATGATTTCGCCTATTCCAAATTTGTTCATGACAGAGAAAGCTAAACCGGCTAAGTACATAAAAGTGCTATTTCCAGTTTCAATATTGATGTAGCTACAAGTCAGCTGACTTGTACAATATTGATGTAGATGTACCATGAGGCGACATTTGCGTGTCGGTAGCACACATTGGAGTGAGATATTGTCACACAAAGCACGCTGTCTGAGGTGTATGGCCGTTTTCGTAACAGTCACTCGAACAGCTCGAACTCTATATTGACATGAGTCGTATTTATAGTAGAAGTATGCTACAGATATTATTTTGAGATAACATAATATATTTAAGAACATCGTATACTATACATGTATAATTGTATATAGTAATATGTATAGATATACATATATTTTTAAAGATGAGAACGCATTAGCTTTAATATGCATAATTTGCGTGATTTTTTTTTTATTAAAATGGTAATTTCATTATGTTTTTCTTTTAACTTTATCAATACTAGTAGATACATTTTCTATAAATGATTAAATATGTAGATAGGTTTATATAAATTTGTTTCAAGAGTCAAACTAAGCATCATTATTGAATTAACGCTTTTCCAAAATCTAATACACGTGTTCTTAATATTTCTTGAACATAAAAAAGTGGAATAGGTAATTAGTCCACGAATAAGCTAGCTTCTGATACTATATCATTTCCAAAATATTAAAGTATTGCAATAATTAATCCCAAAAGTAAGCTATCTGATATCCATTGCCAAAATATTGTCACATCGAAAGTAAAGGTCCAGTGGCGTTATGAATTGGGCGAAGGATCGCCGTGGCGGCCGCTGGGCGGCGGCGCGCAGTGCTGTCGGGCTCGGTTCACCACGCGGACGTACAACATGACGACTAGAGTGCAATTCGTGCTGTTGATCGCGGCTTTCGGATGTGGTGAGATACCTTTGTTTTAGTTAACACAGTGGCTACATATCTCTCGTCTTGTTGCTGTCATAGTATAAGTAACAACCCTTCTTAAAGTAACTAAACTCTTTCTCTATAGTAAATAAAAAGAATCAGATCAACTAGTCTATACTTATTAAGTTCAATTTTTTAGACCTCATAGTAGGTAATACAAAAAACTATAAAGTCTATCTAATATATAAAGTCAAAAATAAAGCAGTTTAGTATTGTCTTAAGATTAGTTAAGATATACATACAACAATGTGACATTGTAATTTGTTCAGAATAGTTTTTCCTAAGATTGTTGCAAGGTACATTATACTTTATTTCTCATCTTAGAAGGGCATTGAAGCATTAGTTCTTGAGTTAAATTACTTTGAGAATCAGTTTACCTATTCATGTTATATTTATGCTGTCTTACACAACTTGTTAAGTCGTAGAAGGGCATCTTTGGGAAACGTTCTTGAATTAGATTTATTACCACAAAAACGCAGAATGCACCATTATATCTAATGTTTATTTTTCAAGGAACTACTTTGTAGATTTTCGAGTCAATAGTTTAAAATTAAAGTAATAATATAAATATATATGTAATACGTTTTTTGGATGTAACTAATGTATGTTTTAGCGATCATGTGCGTCTTATGTGCAGTGAATAAGTTTAGCTAAAGATTCAACATAGTGGGTATAGTCCGACCAATATTTGCATTTTACATACCTGAGTCTTGTTTGTGTCACTCAAAGGTCAAACTAAACTAAACTAAAAACTAAAAAGACAAAGACGAATAAAACGTGATCAAGTAAATAATATTGAGCGTAACAAAATAGTCCATTCTATTTCAATTAAGATAAGTTGCAAAGTAATCAGGGCATAGATATTTATAAAATGCATTATAATAAGTACCTAGGTACCATTCCTTTTTCGAGTGATATATTCAGACGTAAAGTTCTTGCATAAAACATTTTAAAATGTTTTCTATGGTCTCAAATGCTCATATGATGTTTTTAATATCCACTTATGACAACCGGATATACTTGTACGAGCAGGTTTCAATCTAACTAATGGACATCTTAATTATCATCTAATTTACTTGAAGGAAACACAGATTGCATGGAATGTCTATTGCCTCTATTGTCTTTACTTTATCTATGACTTATTTATCTTAGTTAAATCTCATAACAACTAATATATAATTGAGGATATGCCGTCTGGCTTATGGCTACTACGTTATATGTCTATCATGATCCTCCGCTTTATTGTTGGACAAACATTATTCTAATGTCGAGACCTCTATACACATGAGATTTCTCACAATAATATCATTTTAGATCAACTGTATAATTTATTATCTTAAGCATAGGAATAGTGAATATGAACTTGCGGTAAAATCTCCAAAAGTATATCATCCTCTCCTTTACTACGTTATAATCATAGTAGTATACATATACTTCAAAACTAATGACTGTGTAATACCTGCAATTGCTGCTACTTAAGTAAATTACTTGTACCTTAATTTCACAAATCAATCAAAAGGATGATTGATTATGAAGATTTCATTACAGAATATTATACAACGATGTCCAAAAAGCCGTACGCCTACTTCAGTTATGAGATTTGATTATTTTTACATAATAAATGAAACCAGTATTTCGACATCGCGAACTGGATGATCGCGGAAATATCAACTAGTTCTTGTAACTTTTAATTCGCGGTAAAGAACGATAACTTATAAGTTATAAACAAATAGTATCGGTTACTAAATTCATCAAGTTTAATAAATTATATTTGAATTAATTTAAATAAAATATTTTTTATTCGAAACAAACCTCTAAAAGTAGAATGAATTGGTATAACGTCACATAAATATATGAGGATATTTAGCACCTACTGATGCTTAATAACAGCATTTAAATATTGAATTTAATAGCTATTAAATAACTCATTCCATAATAATATAAAAATAACAATTTAATACCTCTAATAAATAGGATATTAGGGTTTTGAAATGCATCCGAACTATCTTTGAACATGTTAAATGAATCGTGTCTTTCTCACTCGGCATATATGTATTTAAATACAAACGGAAACGTATCATGCTAATTTATACATGCAACGTTATCGAAATCACACATACTATTTCATCACTAAAATATAGTTTCTTACGTTTACATTATTTATAACATAATAACTTATTTTATATAAAAATATCCGAATTGTTTCCGTTAGAGTTAAATATCTAGTAGGTACAATTTATTATTTCATAAAATATATAATAAAGAGGGAAAAATGTAATGAAAAAAGAAACTAATACAATTGTATAACTTTTGTGTTTACTTTAACAATCACAGAGGGAATTTTAATAATAGGGCTAAATTATGAGCACGGAAGACTAGAGCAAAAAGACTAGATTACAAGAAAAGAAGAGAGTTTCATTGAATATACCATAAATAATTTAATACATAATAGGTACTTTCACTCGCCGTTTTGCTCCATGTAATGCTTTGAAAATTTTATATTTTGTCACGGCGTTATGTAAAATGTTGGGAATAATAGATGATGTAACAATACTATCAAAAGGTTCTTTCCGAGAACCGATGAAATGTACGGTCAAGTAGTTCATAATTTAATTGCTCCAACCAACATTGACCAATTTCACAAAAATATATATATTTTTAAAGGACGTGACAGTTTCATTAATGTGCAATAAAACGGTAGGTATAAAAAATGAGATTAAACTTGAATATTACTGCATTTAAAATACAAAAAAGCCTATATACATGCTTACACATGCAATCTGTAGTTGTAAACAATGACACTATGTTTAATTTAAATTTATTTAGCTCTTAATTGGTGTGTGAAAATTAAGTGACACTAAGTTTATCACTAATTATGCAAATAATCCTTTTTTTTCAAAAGCGTCCAATTGTAAGATTATTTTCGGAACATCTGTTATTAAACTTATGTAGTATTCTATTTATAGATAGAAAGCGTTTAGTTATTTGGTGAGAGTTAAATCAGTACCGTTACCATTTTGAAGACGTTTGCATGTTAAGTAGGAAGTAATATGTAGTAGTTAAAATCACGAAAGCGGATTATACAAGACTAATAATTATCTTATGACTTAAACATTGTAATTCGATTACATCGTCTCTTATTAAATTAAATATTCATTGAATAACTAAACAGTATTTGGTATTATTATATAGTAATAAGTTAATATCAAAGTACTTAACAAATATTGTTTCCATTTTGTTGCCTTGTTTATAGTATCTATTACGCGTTAAAAATAATCATTTAAATGGTTTAAAACACGTTACACGAAAACTTCATTGTTTAAAATATTTATTATACAAGTTTAAATTCATTTCATGTTAGTCTTTTGTTACGGATCTTCAAATGAATACATCAAGAATTATTTATATTTCAAACAAAACATATAATGGATACACAAATTACATGTGTACATTAACTTAACATTGCGCTTCATAGATTATTTGATTACAATTGAGATAATACTAAATAAGCATTTGAGTAGCTAAAACAAGTGACTAATAATGTGCTACATAACATTTAAATAAACATACCTTTAAACCCTACCTTTAAATAAATTAAGAGTATAAATTAAACTTGTAGGCGCTACATTCATTTGGGTATTTGCAAATTTCTGGTGCCCACTCCAAGTCTACAATTACAGATAGTGTGTTAAGAGGTCTTTGCTCCTTAAGTGGCACAGTTGTAAGTAATGTATAGCATTACTTTTACTTTTGTATCGACAGGTTCAACCAGATAATAAATCATATTTACGGTTTGCAATGAACTGAACAAATAATGCATAAATGTCGAAATGGGAGTCTAAAATATATGTAAATCGTTGACTTGCATGTAAAAATACGCAAATATAATTATAGCATTTTGTTATAATTCTTTGATTTATAACTAGTTAATAACTTACCATAAATTGAACGACAAATAGCTAGTTATGTGCTCTGCTTTTCAAAGTCATGTGCAATATCACTAGTTTTATAGATGCTAGAAGTTCTCCATAATTATTATTGATAATAAGTAGACATCATTTACATACTGGTAGACATCATGCATAATGTATGTCATGTACATCATATGTAATGACGTCTACCAACTTGTCTTGGTCAGAGTTCGTGACCTCCTAGAAATTACAAAAAGAAAGTGTGAAACAGAAAAAGTTGCAAAGGAAACACAAACTAAAGAAAAACAGAAAAATATTTAAGCAATGCATATGTTTTTCATTGTTTTACAAGATCTTACAGACATTCTAAGTGTTTAAACGTATCTTAACTACTTCTATTTTCTAAAATTCAGGTCAACCTATGTTACGGTTTTGCACGCGTCGCGCGTTTTATATTAGTAATTCGTATGTTACTATTAACTTGAATTTTTGACCTCGATATCTTTACCAATTGAGACCAACGAATTAAAGTCTAGGCTATGCAATCTTAAAATATAACAAGTCTAAAAATGCCAATAACTTAAAATTTATGCACTCAAATTACAAATCACTTAAATTCAACGAGAAAGATAACGGCAAATATCATAAAATCTTCCAAAATAATTATTTTAAAAAAACTCATAAAATAACTTTGAAATACAAAAGTTGCAAATTTCACAGAATGGTGCATTGCGACCTGTCTTACCACATCCTTTATACCAGATGACGGCAATGGAAATATTGCATTTATAATACAAAAGTAAGTGCCTTCACGGTTCGTCTACAATAAATTCTGCATCCATTATATTTTTTCCAATATCCCAGATATTGGCACGACCCATGCACCCGCTAAGATTATTACTTTTATACCGTATGAGTAACAAACATACATATTGTTATAAATCTCGCGACCTTTGTTAATTTTTGTACGTAGAACTGACTGAATCTGACTAATTGTTATACGTAGAACCAATAATTTCCTTCAAGCGACGACTGTTGCCCAACGATTGGAAAGGGGGCCGGAATCGGGCGTTTGTTCCATACTCAAGGCCCACACCTGCTGTATGTTCTACTAACATCGTGCAAAGAAAAAAAATTGCCATTCAGAACCAGAACTTGTAAGTTATTGAAATAATTGTGTCCGTGAGTTACGGCTACTAACTACAAATTTTATAATTTCTACGTGAAATATCAAGAGATCAACAAAATCTACAAACTCGTCAATTTCTCTGTCACCTTTTAATTATGCTCAATTGTTTAGGTGTTTATTCTTGTACGTTTGTTTTTAACCGCCAAAGTCTGACTTTATTCTAATGCACTCTAAAACTATTGTTAAATTATATCACTTTTATAATTAAATGTTTAATTTTATAGTATCTTATATCTACAGATAAAATTTCAATTAAAACGAGTAAGAAAGTACTATTTTATAATGTCCACTGACAATTACAGTATCAAAAAACTTTTTTAAACAAATTCATCCTTTGTTTAGAATATTTCAACCTTAAAAGAGTCTTAATGTTTATATTTTATGATATAAATTATTGTCTGCGAGTTCGAAGACATCGGCGGCAACTAGTAGATAGTTCATATCGAAATGGGATACTACTATACTATTAGTAGATACGACAGAGTGTAATACGAGTACAATGCGTGCTTGCGACCAGGAAGAGCTAAATCTCGTGTACTTGAATTACTAGCTTCAAGTAGTGGTTGTACGCATTACGTATAATAATTGTCACGCAAACCCACCGGAAATAGAGTTAGGCTGCGTTTATATCTACCGACATTTAATGTGGTGGACGAGTGCCGACGCAGATAAAAAGTGTTCTTCAATACAGATACAAGTGGTAATAAAATTAAGAAGAAAATAAAAAGTTATTCATGATGAAGAAACTAAAGATTAGTTACTGTTCGTTTTTGTGGAAATCTAACATCCTCATGCACAATCTTTTTATTGAATTGTATAGAAAACATGGAATCGCTTTCGGAAATCTCATGCAATATATAAATTTAAAATACACCACAGCTTACATTTAATTATGAGTAAATCTGACAATTATAATATTCAACATCATACATATATCAAGAGAATGTTCTTATCGCCACTAATTAACATATTTCGTTTGGCATTACATAAACCAAGTCGGCAAAACTCCTTTGTGAAATTATTACTACGCTTTCCGAAATATCGTTACTTTCACTCTATTAACTAAAGTTTAAGGGCTCAGATTGTGCTAAAGGTCACTTTAGGTTCAGCGTCCACTGTGCAACAAGATTAATTAAACCTAATTAAGTTAATGCAAGCCTGTATATTTTATTAATTTCGTATATAAAACTTTTGCAATCAGCTTTATTTATGTTAAAGAGTGACGAATGAAAATAGAACAGTTTTACTGTTTTAACTCGAAGAGTATAAAATAGAATACACTACACTCTTGAAACGTAACAAATTCAATCAATACTTAAAGATATAATTACAAATAATAAATAAGTAATTTGAAGAAATATTGTTTGAACATATTTTAATGCAGTTTACATGTAATAGGGATAATGACACTATCATTTGCAATTATCACAGATTAAATATAATATGTGTATCCAACTCATGCAATATTATAGTACAATAGCACTATATCAAGCGGTAATTGCGGGTGAAGCGTCATAATAATATAATTGCTTCGATTAGGATGGAAATCTCTGTAGACTTATTGTTCATACAAAAGAGTTCAACGCGCGAGATATGCGCACGCAAGAACTGATGGATAAATTGCTAAGAATCGTGGGTGTTAGTGGGATCTATTTGTTATGTTTGTTATTTGTATTTTATCCTAGTAATAGCTTAATCAAGTGGAATTACAGTAATTTATCTCATTTATTATGATGGCTGGTTCGTGAGATCTCACTCGTTGTACAAGGTTTCGACGTAACAGTGACGATTAGTCAGGATAAATATTTTGAAGGTTGTAGAAATTACAATGTTTTAACTGCAACTATCACCATTACATCTTTTTCTACCTAATATCAGTAGGATGCCGCTGTATTGTGGCTTGAAGAGTGTGCTAAGGGGCTTATGTACGTAGCGTTTTAACTTAGTCCTCAGAAAACAAAGTACCTCTAACTGTAAAAATGCGTTCTCATTAATTCAATTCATCGTTTATAAATTTCAATGTTTCATTCTAATTTTGAACTTTAGTTGACACTGATTTTAAGAATTTACATAAGGTAAACAACAAGGTTGAAAAACATATAAATATAAAGTGAAACAATTTTATACACTTTAGTGTCATTTGAAAAAGTAAATTATTTCGAAATGATTTCGAATACATACCTACTATAAATATGTTTATGCTTTAACATTTATATAAGCTTCGATTGACATAACAATAAGAGATTTTATATCTTTAATGCTTACATACAATTCATACGATTCATTAGATATGAAACGACTCGAACTATAACCACCACTTGTAAGTTTTAAGGTAAATAAATAACGATTTCAAAATAATTACTATACAATAGACAGACTTAGTATTCTAATACGTTAATCGTTAAATCTTTATTTAAAGCATTGTACACACATGAATTCCTAAACAAATCACACATAAGGATGTCAACGGTTTCCGCTGTCGTTACGTAACGCTACGAGATGCTTGTAAACAGGTTTCTCTACGCCTTCCGAGGTTTTGCAATCTTGTTATCAAACTTCCATCATTGCTTAAGGAATTCGTTTAATAACTTTTGGTGGATTCGTTGTTGTATTTTATCAAAGTAGATATATGTGTATATTCTTGGTTTGAGCGGTGCGACTTATACCAATCTTATAACACAACGCTTAATTTATAAATCCAAATTCATCTGTATATACCTAATCAAATCTCAAAAATAGGATACACAATTTAGTCTAGTCTATCTATTAATAATTTATGCACCCGTTCAAATGTTACTCAAAAATTTTATCAATGTAGACTCTTGAAATGTAGCTATGCTTTATAAATAGAAAAGGTATAGGTATGTTTAGATAAGTCCTCGTGAATAATTTAGAGGTTTCAAAGTAAAATATTCCATAAGATAGGTAGTTTTTTTCTTAGCAGTTTTTATATACAAACGAACTCAATGAACCTGTACTTATACTTAAACATTACATTGTTAAATATTAACTAATATAATTCAAACGATATCACTAAAGGTTATTCTACTGGGAACTAATGGCAGTGCACAGGTCAACACTTTCGCCTTCACCTGGGTTCAGGCTTTTGAACTCAGAACATGCGCTGTATGATAATGTATCTATTAATTTCTCATTACTCACTCTTATAAGTAAATAAACTTATAAACCTAGTATAGGTTTTAATTTTTAATATTTTTGAATTGCACGCCTTATCTACTTGTATCCCTTAGTCCCTTAAAATATATGTAGTTATTTTGCAATTGCGCCCAAAAAGGTTCTACAATTGCATTATTTAAAATATGTTATGTACGAAGACAACCCTAATATTACAATCAGAAATCTCAAATTATTTATTACTTTATATTCACGTAACTCAATTATTAAGTTAATCGTGAAGAAAAATTCAAGAGTTATTATGTTACTTCTAACATATTATCTATGATCTAATCTAAAAGAACTATCGAAGCGAGCACCGGCCAGCGGACTATTGCGTACGCACCAAGGCTGTCCACTCGTTAGTACTACTTTCGCTTGCCTCCACTGGTCACTAAAATGTATCATTGTTTGTAAAGCAAAATATATATTACATTTTATGTTTGAGTCCTTACGAAAGCTACCGAAGTAGGTAAGCCGTTTTGTGTCGTTCACCTGTATACTATATTCATATTGAAATGAGAACAAAACTTTATGTTGCAAGTTCTATATTTTGTAAGACTTGATCACGATTAACTATTTTGTATCTTATAAGACTATTAAGATATACAATTATACAATGTTACATGAATCAATCGCTTATCAAGTAGTTTACCTAAATTAATTCTTACGTTGATGCAGTTGCAGCTAATGTTAAACCTCTTAAAAAACGTCCAAGTTATCGATAAGACGGTGTCATTTTTAATAATATATACAGTTCAGTTTTTGAAAAAAAAAACCGACAACAATTCGCTTCGATTATAATTGATTCATTGATATTATAAACGATTTATATTCATCTCTACAGTACCGAAGATTTTACATTTTTTTTTCATACTACCAAATTTGGATAATTTAGTGTTTGATTAGGAGTGGTTAGATTAGTGTAAAGTATTTGATTGTTTACGTAAACGTAATTCGTCAATTACATTGGGGCGTGACATGACAAAGAAGCCAGAAGCTTAAGCCCGTATTATATATTTATGGAGCATTGCAAACAATTGCTAAGCTGTTGCACACATTATAATGGTCAGTAACATTTCGTAACCACTTGCTAAACATAATCTAGGGCTTGCTTAATAAAGCTGCGGTGATTGACAATCTATGCACAGCACTACCGACTTGTTTTTGTAGCTCTATACTCATTTAACAGAAGTAGCACTTAAGTTATAGCTAGTTGACTTTGTACGTACCAAATTATTTTATTGACTGGACACGTTATCGACCATTTTTCATACAACAAATCAAAGACACATTAAGGGAATTTTGGTGAACATTAAATATACACAAAATATTTTTGAAATTCAAAATTAAAACCTTATCTTAATATCATTAATAAATATAATTTCTTATAATTCATTAACAAATATAAATATGTTTAAACGCCAACAATTTATCATAACGTCAACCAAACTCAAATTCTATTTAATTTCTTATAAATTTTGTTAAGCAGTAACTATCGTTAACTGTAATGTTAATTACATTCTCGTTTGCATTTACAATTTTATAAAACAAAAACATATATTTTTTCAAAGGAGCAACAAGTACAAGTTACCAAAAAAGTTACCCGAGCAACATTTTAGCGCCGTGACACATACTGACCGACAGGCTGGACATAATGTAGAACATTTAGTAACAGCGACAAGGTCGTTGAAATTATTAGTACCTACTGATAATTTTTTATTAGTCAGTAGTAAAAGTTATATATCACCCACTCACGGATATAGCAGATCGCTTAATGAATATTTTTTTATGATTAATAACTACAGTTAACGTCATAATTATTCAAATGATTTAATTGAAATGCTATAAAATATAGCATGCTCAATGATTTTACAAGTTAATTAAACAGTTATGCTTAATTACATCGTATTAATGTAATTATGATGAATATAGCTTTAATCGTTTTTAATTTAAACTATGTACCTATATTTGAGATAAATATGTATAATAAGTATAAATGTTACCATATACATAGAATTTAATCTATTTCTTACTAAAAATAAAGGAAATTATCTTGATTAAAATGGACAGAAATTCATATAATAATGCCCAGAAATTAATCATCTTAATATTTTTAGACTATATATTGTAGTTAGTAATTTTTTTAACCTTCCTTCATATTAAAAAAATAAACATTATATGTCTCTTATAATGATAATATCATATCCGATGTGAGATTATTTAGATTTCTCGGACCCTAATTGAGAGACCGAGACTAAATCATTAGACTATCACTGCCTCAACTGTTGCTGTAGCTCAACAGGAAGGGGCCCGTTCCTCACACAGACTATAAAATACTTGCAATCAGTCATAGTAAACAAAAGTAAAAGTACGCGATGTTAGTATAATAGCCAAGATCCACGATGTCGTGACGTTGAAACACGACTCACTAGTAACCGAGATGAGCTCGATTCATAGTACGCTCGATCGTTGACTTTGATTCATAAAAACTTTCTATTCAAATACTGGTATGTTTATTTTCATGTTATTACTCAATAACTATGTCTCCATTGATGTGCCATGCAATAATATACGTTTTCATCTAAATTACATACATCAGCATTGAATTGCGATTACGAGTATATCTATATGTATGTTTTATTCTTATGTATATTTACAAGATAATTATTAGTAAGTATTAAATCATAATGGTTTCAAAGATAATTGAATAGGATAACAATTGTAGAGCTCCACAAATACATTTTAAAATTAAAATTGTTTTGTTGAAGTTGGAATTTACCACTGGCCTCAGTAGTTTCTATTTTAAACAAGAAGACATACAAACTGGTGTGTACAGTATAAACGTTATACAAAAGTAAAAGTCTGATGACGCATTACGAGCAATATCGTGACAGACCTCACGAGTAATCGCTTGAGATGTGTCCGATATGCCGCAGATCATTTATGACTAACACTATAAAGGTATAGTCGTCTCGTAACCAAAATATGTATATTGTAGTAGGTTTCCATACAATTTGTTATACAATATTCACATAGTATTTGGTATTCTTTTTTATAATATTTTGTTATGTGTTTATTATGAATGATTAAAACTACAAACATTAAAATATGACTTTATTTTGTACTTTTTGTTTGTTGTTTAAAATATTTTTTTTAACAAATATCCATCACTTTATTATCTCTAAATGTTTATTCAAATAAATCACACTTCAAAAGATATGACAACAGTACAATTGACATATTATATTTCTGGTCTAATATTAAATTTAATTGTGTCAAGTCTACATGAAGTGGACAGTTAAAATTTATTTTTATCGACTACCAAAGTTCGAAACTGAAAAGGAGTGACCTTGCTCATAAAAAAGAAACAATATTGCTAATAGGCTAATGAAACAATCAGCGGTAACGACCGGCCAGGGTTGGCCAATCGTCACGCTTCATGTACCGCTCAACATGCATTATTTATATGAAAGTGATAACCTCTGTTAATTAGATTTTACGTGATTAAATACTTCAATCATAGGTCAGCGTTAATTTGAAAATTGTATTACTTGAAGAAATAAATGCCTCGAATTAAGTATTAATCCTAAACTTCGAATAAAATTGTAAAATTGAAGGTGGTTTGACTCTGCAGGCACTACTATGTTTTTTCGTTTATCCGTTACCTAGTAACTTATCTTTAGCTGCCTACAGGATTTTGTGTTATGAAATAAATTAATTGACAAATCTTAAATAAATTACAATGTTCCGTCAAGTTAAAAATTACATTGTTAATTTTATTTTCGTTTCTATTTCAGTTCAAGCGGGTATCCTGCTAGAACACGCGCCCGAATGTCCAGAGCAATATGGAGTACAGGTAACTACAGATACCTTTACCCTTAAAGACTACGCCGCACTTTATTGTATATTTCATTTCATTCGACCTATACCATTAAGATTTAAAATTGACCAACTTTATTTCGTATTTCCAGGCTTACGCTCACCCAGAGCTATGTGACCAGTTCTTTCTGTGCACCAACGGTACCCTGACAGTGGAGACGTGTGAGAACGGACTACTGTTCGACGGCAAGGGCGCTGTGCACAACCACTGCAACTACATCTGGGCTGTGGACTGCGGGGACAGGAAGGCTGATTGTAAGTACTAAGCCGATATTGAAATATTAGGAAAGCTTGGCAAATGCTGTCATACGCGCATACCTTTTGAATTTCAATAACGTTGATCTTAAAACCACGCGTTGGCAAAAACTTCCGTTTATCCAATAATTCGCATAAGAATTATATGATGGAGTCTATCAAGCTCCCTTCAGTTCCGAGATTTTAACGTTAAAACGGTGTCGTGGCTGGCGTATAATAAACATTAAGCCAAGAGGATCGTCAAGAGATATAAAATATCTTGAAAACTAACTGTGGAAGACATTCTGACAGGTTTTTACAAAAATATCCCTTAAATTTTTCAGTGACGCCAATCTCATCTCCTGGCTGCGAGTACCAGTTTGGCATTTACCCAGACAGCGACGAGTGTTCCACCAGCTACCTCAAGTGCGCTTTTGGTGTCCCGCACCAAGAGCCTTGCACTCCCGGCCTTGTGTACGATGAGCGCACCCACGGCTGCAACTGGCCTGACCTACTCCAGCCCTTCTGTAACCCAGAAGGTAACGTATAGCGTTTATTTTTTTGTCAAAGTTAAATCAAATCAGCTAATAGTTAATATGGCCGACCGGATATTTTTTTATACGCTTCATTAAAAGACAAACGATTTAATATTTATCATATTTCATTACATTCAGTTTCATCATAGTGAAACCTTTCTCAATAGATAGATCGACTGCAAAAATATATTGCAGACAGAAATCTTAGAATTAGTAAGCTACGAATTTAAAATATGTGCGATATCATAATCACAAGATCATAACTCAATTACATAATTACAAAAAGAATTTGTGACAAAAACATTGCTTGCTCAGTGAAATACATACTTCACGCTAACGTGTCATTCTTCCAACAGCGGTCGTTGGCTTCAAGTGCCCGAGCAAAGTGCCCGCGAACACTCAGTCAGCCAAGTTCTGGCCGTTCCCGCGCTTCCCCGTACCCGGAGACTGCCACAGGTTGATAACTTGTGTGGAAGGCCATCCTCGTTTGATCGCTTGCGGAGAAGGCAAGGTGTTCGACGACCAGAGCCTGACGTGTGAAGACCCAGAGCTGGTGCCCCATTGTGGACACGCGTAATCGCAGACAAATTGGTGTTTTAAGACGAAAACGACAAATAAACCAAATTTATTTTGTATCTCATATGTGTTCACATTGGATTAGATATATAAAAGGGTAATATTGAACAAAGCGAGATCATGCCTTCAAACAATTTTAAAATACTTATTTGATATCGTAAATATCAGAATAACTTAATGGAAAAATATAATCTTGACTATTTTCAGTCGATATAACGTCGTTTTCGTTTTCCAACACTGTTTTTCTAAGTTTTAAACAGCACAAAATGGAATTTTTCCACCGATTCCTATTTATTTCTATTGATAATCACTCGCTTTGAGGAAATACTCACTATTACCGTATAAAGAGTTTATATTTTTCAGTTATTACATTTTTGCTTGACGCAAAACTATGAATTTACCTTATAATGTTACCAAATACCGACCATTTGAGCGTGATATTAGTTACCGTAGAATAAAGTATATATTTTTGTTATATCCCTCGTTCTGAACCAGATGGACTGTGTAAATATATTTTCAAAAAATAATTGACATGTAAATAGAAAGGTTTATGTATAAAAAATAAAACACTAAAAATAGTATTCGGTATTCTTTAATGGTTGCGCCTGTTCCTTGCCTGTAAGTTGTAAAACTGAGATAAAATTGCTACAGGAGTACAATTGACATCCCTGAGCGTTCCCTATCGCAACAATAATAATATATATTTCTTTAGACTAGTTTAGACTAATATGCAGGTTAGATTTGCTCCAAGAAATCAAACTTTCATATAATGAGACGTTTAATATATTTATAACTATTACGTTTATACTTGTTTACTTTTTTTGTATAAATTTTATATTTTGCATGAAACGATATATCGTTTCATACAATGTGAGTTAAGTTGAAATGGGGTGCGAATATAGTCTTATGCTACATTTTAGCAACTGCCTTTAGGTATCATATCATGTTGGAAGAGCTACGAAGGCAACATGTACCCACATACATATTTTTGACTATGTCGTTGGTAAATGGCTACTTCATGTACATCTGTGATCAGCCTCAGGTAGACAAGTGAAATAGTGTGGTCGCGGTACCTCCGAAATCGAACCACAAAGGATTCCACCGCCCTAATAATATCGCAGTCACAATCAAACATGTTAAAACCGTGACAGCCGTCACACCAATAACTAACTGTTGCCAGATCCAAGAGAAAATAGGTTACGAAGTGAATAAAACACCATTATATGTACAAGCTACTTTATTATTTAACCTACACTACGAAGAACTTACTCAAGTACTACCGAGCTCTTGCCGGGGCGGTGAGACTTGCGCGGAGCCTCTGAGGGGGTTCGCTTGGGAGGGTGCTCTAACGCCTCCAGCTCAGCTTCCGTCAGCTGGTCCTTGTACCAGTCAGCACTGAAAATTAATGTTATCGTATAAATACATTCAAGCTAAGAATAAATCTATGGACGGATATTTTTTTATATGATCGAAATAGCAAACGAGCGTCCACCTGATGGTAAGTGGCAACTGCCACCCATGGACATTGGTAATCAACCCCACATAAGATCAAGGTCCTACCTGAAGTTAATCACAGGAGCGTTGCAACCCCTGACGATTGAGCTGAAACGCCTCGGATAAGTATAATTCCCTAACCACATCCACAAATAAGTTAAAATAGTTTTCATTCGTTAAAAAATTAAACGATTAAGTAGAAATGATCTTAAAAATGCGTGGACCCTCGTCAGGTGGCGCCATAATAAATAAGGTCAGCAGGAAAAAAAATAATAGTTGTGATATTTAACCAAAAACTGAAGATTGAGTAAATGAATTATTCACTCAATCTTAAGCTTTCGGCTCTAAGCGTGCTTTAAACAGTATTAAAAATAAAGAGAAGTAAATAGCGAGTTTACTAACCATGACGGGACGTTTCTTGCCCAGTCGCATCTCTTGTAGTCGTCATCGAACACTTGACCAAGCTTGCAACCAGCCCGCCTGGGTTCATTCCCGTTGACGCACACGTAATAGTACTGGCAGTCGTTGGGATCCGCGTAACGAGGGTGCGACATACCGGCGCTGACGTTCACGATAGGGCACACGAAATCTAACACCTCTGAAAATTAAAAAAAGCTTTAGGTCCATGTAGGTCCACTTAGATCCTCCCCTAAATCTAAAGATCTGTGAGCGATATAACATACATCTAAACACATAGATGAATTATCTATATCTTATAGCATATTAGAAGGACTTTATGCAATATTTTCAACTATTAAACATTATTGGAAGTACAAACTATTGTTGGAAGTAAAGTTGCTATTGTTGTAGTAAGGGTTTATAATAACAATTTGGTTATATTCAGTGCAACAATTATAATTCAGAAAATACTTAGAAAAAATATAAGTAAAAAATTAAATGAATTTTCTGAATCACTTTTTCCTGGTTAAAAAAAATATTACGGTCGATCTTAGCTTAGAAATAAAGAATTCCATGCAATAAAATTGTAATTACCAGCGGCACCACAGCCTTGTTTCTTAGCCTCATCCGGCCACGTGCAAGCGCCGGTCTTCTCGTTGTACACCAGACCATCGGGACAAGTGATCATGTTGGCCAGGCCGTCCGCGCAGAAGTAGAACTTAGCACACTCCTTCGAGTTTTCGTGGGGGAAATACCCGTTCCGACGCGGGCAGTGCTTCGACGGTTTTGCAGGCTCTGTTGTGTGAAAATTTTTTAAATTTTAATAAATACTTGTACTATTATTTTAATAACTACATTACTACTTAAACGAGACGAAAATAAAAATATAGATACCGTATGAATTTCATTTCGGTGAATTCGTAATGGTCTAAACCAAGACTTATTAAAAAACTAAGTATAGTTTTATTTTAAGCTCAAAAAGACAATATATCATTAAAATATAAGTATCGTCAACAATAGGTTTCTAAGATGCTGGCAGCATTTCTTATTGTACATATATCTAAAACAATTCATAGAGTGTACTAGATAAGAACTGTTACATTGAGACAGTTATTTTCTCAGTCTGTATGTCTCTATTAAGATTATTAATTTATTCTTTAGAATATATAAATTTAGACGAGTATTAATTACAGTAATCAGAATTCCTCAAAAATATTTATTGCACTTCATTGCTCAAGGATTCTGTGACATTGCAAAGTTATTCCAAATAACCTTTACGGCGTCTTAATGATTATTAGTGATACGAGAGACGCAGCACATCCAAATGTCAAACACGTGAGGCTCACGTGTTAACTGACCTTCGAGTAAATTTATTATTACTAAATTAACTAGCACTAAATATGCAGACGCTATAACTAGCTATTATAGCGCATAAAAACTCATATTATATCTATTGGTTATAAACATTCTTTAACCGCAATGACCACATTACATTAGTTGCATTGCACGCCCGTTTGCTTTTTCTATTACATAAAAATAAATAATGGAAAATTCCATATGAATCACCTGAATAAAAAAATATAATTACAGACATCAATTATTGTTACGCAGTATTTGTATTCATCTATAAATTATATGATTAAAGTAATATTTTGTACAATTAAATTTATTTAATCACCCACGTGGTAGAATGGCCACAATACTGGTTTGACACGCAGAAAAATCCGGATTCCATACACTTCTAGCCATTTTTTGATAATTGAACCTACTGATAAGAAAGACGAGCCGAATGGGTAATGGCCACCGTCACCCTATGCAATATATGCAACAGAAGAAGAGATGTACCTACATAGATCGCTGGCCTTAAAAAATTGCTTTTTCATCAACCTTTAAGCATACATAGGAACAGACAGCGGAAAGCGACTTTGACTTTGATTTGCGAGTTTATACTATGTAGTGATGATACTTACGTAGGTTGGGTCTGTCCGAACAGTCGTAGTTGAAAGGGAATTCACACTTCTCTTCATACTGATTGACGTCGTTGAATACCAAACCATCAGGGCACAGCTTCTCAATTAGCTTTCCGTTCCTGAAAAAATAACACAATTGATTTTCAAACATTATATTGAAAAACCAAAAGCTGGTATTAAATAAACCAATAAATATTATTGGCACAAAATGTAAGATAAGATATAATTAAAAGAAAAGAAAAAATGTCATGAATCAATTTCTGGTTATTAAAACCAACAAATAATTCATCAATCATTAAATTGTCATCGATTTAAGGTCGAACAATTAAATAAAATATTTAGATTAAACATGTGCATCATGGTAAACTAAGTCCTAAATCTTTTCAAAATCAACCCGAAAGAGAAAATGCCGTTAAAGAAAATGTCTACAAATGTATGGTAATAGTAAAGTCATTAGTTTAAAAATGTTTTTCTCGAAGTAGTACTGAATACTTTTAAACCTTGGGTAATTAAATACAAAATCCCAAAGGGACCTCAATTGTTTATAAGGAATCTCTGAATAATGTATAAAAAACCCATGACGTGACGACATAAAACTTAACATATTGATTTATGTTAAAAGAATTTCGACTCTTATTTGTAGGCATTTAACATTTCATGTAAAACCGGTACATGTGATGTGCATACAAAAGATGTATTACCAAATAAATTAAGGATAAAATATTTAAGAGGAAAAATACTGAATTACGTCAACCATCAACTCAAACTGATAAAATGTCAAATAAGCCGATGAATAATTAAGTAGCAAATAAAATTAATATTAACACATTCTTCTCCGAAATAGGTCATATACATATTGCAAACACTTCACTCGTTAGGCATGTTAATGAAACGAATAATTAATTACGCAAATTACTTAAAAACTAATGATTCTATAACAGGTATTTTAATGTATTTAAATATTACTTTAAAAGTTCATTCCCTTCCTACTTCCACATAAGCAAGCTATTCAAATGCAATAAAGTTGCATAGCCAACTACGCAACCAAGAAGTCTTGCAATAAGCAAACTATACACAAAAATGAAATATAAGTGTCTGTCTATAATTTCAACATAATTGTCTTTTTATAAGCTCATGAAACACTAAGCAGCCCACTTGATGTTAAGTGGTTAAGGCCGGCCGTGGTCCTCTTTAACTAGCTTCTAATAGAATATGAGTCCCACTTGAACATTATTACATTATGTTGTCATTTCTGAGGACGTAGGTAAGTATTGTCTCGTATTGTATTATACCGTAATGTAAAATACTTCGTTTTATTATTGTAATTATTCTCATTTGAGTAAGATTATTTCCAGTAACAATACATGACTTTAAAATTTATTTTTCAAGCATAAGTTACTTTTAAGGGAAGTAATATATAACTAAGACACGAGCGACAGCCCGCAAAGGCAAGATCGCGGTGTAAATTGTCGCTAGTACATCAGCATCCAAGGAAGAAATTAATCAGAATACTCCCATAAAACCGAATAATGCGAAAATTTATAGTATTAATAAGAATTTACCTGCATTCTGTGTATTTGTCACACTGATCGGGATCAGCGAAGTACCCGTCTTCAGGGCATAACTCGGTCGCTCCAGCGAACTCTGCTTCAACTAACGCCTCGGCAACAGTGCGCGCTGGCAGAAACACTGGCTTTCTTCCAACGTGGTAGTCTGCTGATGTTACCAATACTGGAATAGCACAAAAAACGTGACATCATTACTAACGAGCGCGTTGATGTCTTTTCCTTGTAGCTACGAAATTAATCGAATCGTTTATCATTGACAAATTCCTATGATGATTCATGCAGTTGGATTGTACATATGTCTTCTTTTGCAATTTGTACTTATGTAATAGCAGTAGGATGGATTAAACCACGTTTAATATGCGTATATCACTAATAATATGCACAGATTACAACTTAGAATACAAATAAAAATATAATAATTAGGTTTACAAAAATTAATTTGACCCACTTACCTACTAAACACGACAAAAAGATAATTCCAATCGATGATCTAAACGCCATCTTGCGTTATGAGGAAATAGCTTTTCCGTAACACTAAAATGTCACTTTCTGTGACTTATCGTGACCTGATGTTCGCGCGGCGCCTCACAGCGCACTGAAGAAAATAGTTTTTGACATCCGTTCTTATCTGATAAATGGTTGGCCAGAAGTTTACATTAGCCTATCCATCTCGTTTACTCATCAAACACTTCTACAGTGCCATACTCTTCTCTCGCAAGTTCTTCGGATCATTTGCATTCCGTCATCGTGCTTCGTATCCTGCCGACGAATTAATTATTGATTTGTACCAGACAAAGTTTTTATTATAAACTTTTAGTAAGTTCACGTCACATAAAACGAGGTACTTTTTCATATTTTTCGTTTATAAAAGTACTACTGATTTTATTTGTACTTCTTTTTTTGGCATTCTTTATTAAGGTTAAAAAAAATATTTTTAAAATATTTGAGTCGACAATCCTTATAACAACGCAACTACTTTTGAATTCCAGGACTTGTTCTTCTTATTACTTCTCGTTACTAGACTTTTAAGTGAAATAAATAATAAATATAGATATGGCATATAAACATCTGATGAAATAATTTTATTGTTGATCTATAGTCACTACATATTATTTCATATTTAAATTTTATAAAGAAATAGAGTTCTGCAGTATAGTATCGGTCATGAATAAAGACAACTCTTTCTCTCTCCCTCTCTCTCAGTTACTGTGGTATTCGAAGAAGGGACAATAATCAGAAATTGGACAGCGTATTCCTGTGTATTTAATATCAACACCCACTATGGTTACTAACACGCATGTCAGAAGCGGTGAATATCGGAAAAATATCCCATTGAGTAATACTGGACGTACGGAAGGCTTACGTCTAGTATCAGTCAATGGGGAATACTGGACGTACGCCTTCCGAATGTCCAGTATTAGTCCTAACAATGCTGATGGTTGGATGGATATTCAATACCATTTACAATAAAATAAATGTAAGTCCTTTAGTCAATGAAGTTATTTCGAATCTGTTTGGCAATATCTGTGATTATGTAATGGACATGTGTAAGCACTAAGGAGCTTTCGCTAATCACTAGTCATGACTCGTTTAGTAGTGAAGTCATATAAACGTGTCATATGTCAACGCAAGATTCTTAGAACTATCGATTATGTAAGCAACTTTATACACGTTTTATATGTACATTGTTCATACTAGCTTTAATTCTCTTGAGTAATTTCATCCCACAAGTTTTATATTTGACTTAATTAATATTTTAAATATTTATTTAAAGGATTTGGTAGACAAACATTGCTACGTAGCATCTAAATGGGATGACAAGTCTAAATTATTCATCACACACAGATAGAATTTATCACAGATGTCTACCTGTATGTTATTAGTTATGTAATGATTGGGATCAAACTTTGAACCCTTTCTCGACCAGTATAATGTGATAACCGTTACGCCATTTCACTTGAAATACATTCCTGATTTCATCTAAAGAGTAAATTGTAAGGATAAAATAAACACACCAATTACTGTTGTATAAAACCTATTTTATTTAATAACCTATCTATAAATGCTCTACTCCTCATCCTGCACTGCCTTGCCCTTGCCGGGGCGTTGGGGCTTGCGGCGTGAGGGGGATCCCGCGGGTTTCGGCTTAGGGGTTGGGGGGTTCTCCAGCGCGTCCAGCTCGGCGTCCGTCAGCTGACCCTTGTACCAATCAGCGCTGAAAATTGATAATATGTTAATGACTTACACTGATGATTGAGATATTTAAAAATGTACATCTATACATATATTGCTAATGCCACTGTTGGTAATAAGTTATTAAAATACTGTATTCTTTCCTAACAAAATTCCATAATTCACCAATAAAAGGATATTGGCCTCACAGGAGTAACGTAGTATAATAAACTTAGTCTGACATAATATCTAAACTCAGAATCATAAAAAAATTATTCACAAACACCTTCGTTGTTATTTATATTATATGTATTAAGTATATCTTTACTTACGCTTAAATAGTTCTGCTTTAATGTACTTTAGAAAAATATTTTAATCATTAAGGCTTTGATTTATGCATGAAAGGCTTTGATTTATTTATGCATGAAACGACTCTGGCGCCATCTATCTATAATAACTTAGTCAGGTATGCGCATAGAACAAGTGACATAGGTACAGTAACATATGAGAACTAAGTTAACTTCTCAAGTGCAATTAAGCTTTGGAATGTAATTTAGATAGTCAGTGCCACTATAAGGTGGTCACCAAGAGTTTAACTACTACGTTTTCTAAAAATTAAAATAACTCACCACTCAGGAACCTTCCTGGCCCACTCGCACTTCTTGTGGACGTCATCGAAGGCCTGTCCGAGCTTGCAGCCCGACCGGCGGGGAGTGTTGCCGTTGATGCACACGTAGAAGAACTGGCAGTCATCAGGGTCAGCGTAACGCGGGTGAGTCAGACCGAAGGTTTCGTTCACGGCGGGGCAGTCGAACTGGAATACCTCTGAAAATTAAACAGATAGATTAAGATACTGGGAACATGTTGAACATTATACTCTCGTAGTAATATTGCATGGATATCTATACAAATAAATAAAATTGAAGTGTCTGTTTGTGATTTAAAAAAATACTGTATATAAACGAAAGTATACACGATACCTATAACGAAAATATCATTAAAAAAAATTGTATATTCGTCTGTTTGGCTTAACTAATCTTCTAAACGACTGGACCGATTTTGACGGGATTTTCACTGAGAGATAGCTGAAGGTCCAAGGGGTAACATAGGCATTAATTCAAAATATATTGCATTTATATGAGCTCTGCTGTTTATCATAATAAATTGTAGGCATATATGACTTATTTTGTCGTATGCTACTTATGTTTATTATTTGATTATTAAAAAAATGAGAGTTTTACTATATCCAAATATGTACTATCTCTACTATAATCTCAATGCAGCAGCCCCGGCTACGACAGTACAAAGATTTGGAAAAAAAAGTGTTATGTTAGGTATCGAATTATGTCTTACCAGCGGCTCCACAGCCCTTCTTCTTAGCCTCATCGGGCCACGTGCAGATGCCGGTCTTGTCGTTGTACACAAGCCCGTCAGGACAAGTGATCATGTTGAACTTGCCGTCCACGCAGTAGTAGAACTTGCCGCATTCCTTAGGATCTTCGTGGGAGAAGTAACCGTTCTGACGCGGGCAGTGAAGCGCCGGTATAGGAGTCTCTGTATATAAAAGGCAAGATTTATGTTTTAAAGGCTTGACTACTACATATATGACAAAGATATATAGATTTTAGTTTGGTTTTTCCAAATAACTAACAAAAATTTGCAACTTAAAGTTTTACACATAATTCTTACTTATGTAACTAATAAGACTGCGTCATATTGTTCACATATTACCATATTAAAATTAAAAGATAAGACGGTACTATTGCAGTTTATGTCTCTTTGAAATAACTTTTAAGCTTGACAATCGTAAAGTTTTGTCATAGTAGGAGAAATAGCGTATAATTTTACTATTGTTTTGCAACTATAAATTTCATCTTTGGTAATTTTATATCTTAGCTCTCAATGTGAAAATAAATTTATAGTCATAAAATTTTATAACTCACCATATTTGTAAGACATAAAATGAATATAAAAATTTATAAATTATTAAGAACTCTAGTTATTTGTACTATAATATTTCTAAATTTATTTCGACCCTTAAGTATTTTTTCCGAATATTATCGAAATAACGAAATAACGTTATAATATAATCGAAAGTAACGTTATATTTTTTACAATTCGTAACATTTATTGCTTTCCTTGCCTTATTAGTAACAACACAGAATTATATCTCCAATTTTAAATATATTGTGTTATAAATGTCTCACAATAAACATTTTATCGCACTCAACGCTCAAGGCCAGACTTCCCTTGAGATGTGAAAGTTGTTCCGAGTCGCGTAACCTTTACCACCGCATAATGTTTATTATAGTGATGCGACATGCGCACCCAAATGGCAAACACGTGTGGGACTCGCGTGGCAACTGACCTTTGCTTTTTAGGATATGTTAGAGTTCGCAATGTAAATAGAAATTGCAATATAAACATTAATTGTACGGTTTTGTAATATAACTCTTTTCCTTGTAAACACGAAATTGCATTTGAATTAACTATTGCGTTATTTAAAGAATAAGTATTTACTTAAACATAAAAAGTACCTACTAATCAAATATTCCTGCGTAACGTTATGCGTTTATTATAGTGATGCGACAGGCGCATCCAAATGGCAAACACGTGGGGGAGTCGCGTGGCAACTGACCTTTTAGGATCTTAATTCGGAACGTTAATGTAAATAGAAATTGCGACGTGTTTACATTACATTACATTTATTACATTAATTGTACGGTTTTGTAATACAACTTATCTTTTTCCTTGTAAATACGAAATAACATTTGAATAAACTATTGAGTTTAGTATCGTGTATGTGTATTTTAAGCTTAAGTATTTCTACTACAGATAACAGTATTAAATACAGATTTTTCTACACGCCTAATAAAAACATCCTCCTTCGGAAAATGCAAGTAAAAATTGTTTAAATTGACGAAATAAGGGAAATAATTCCTTAGCTAATAAAGGTAATATAGATAACACAAAACTTAAGTTAAGAATTTAAATGTATGATTTTTTTTATCTGTATCCAAATATTCTTAAATCCTTAATAAAGGAATAGATTTTCCAATGGATATAGTATTTTTCCTGTCCATTTATTGGATAAATGCTAATATGAAAAGCTTCAACTCCTTAGCAGTTCAGTGTCATTTCGAATGCCAATCAATCTCAGATCCTACTGTTTTATGCATTACAAAACGGATCGTGCTAACTGACCTTCAGAACCACATTCCTTTTAGGTACCGGAACTGTAACAGGTTTAATTAGAGTTAAAATAATAAATTCATTTATTTTAGGGACAGGTTATTTATTATCGATCTTGTGAAGGCATTTTATAATTGATCTTTATCGTTTATTGTTAGTGCCTTTATATTTCAGCCAGTTAAGAAATTATCGACATATATGACGAAGTCAAATTATAAAATTAAACTTTTAAAACACTACTCAATTACTTTTGCGACTACCACTCTCGTGGTCTTGATTTCGTATACAGGTGTATTAATTTCGACACCAGTATATGCCAAAATTGAATGATTATATTGGTTATATGATTATATTACATGTATGAAAAATTAACATATATTTACTTACGTAGCTTAGGTCTTTGCGAACAGTCTAAGTTGAAAGGAAGGTCACATTTCTCTTCTTCCTGGCTGTAGTCATTGAACACCATACCGTCGGGACACAGCTTCTCGATTATCTCTCCGTTTCTGAAATGTAAACACAATTACATAAGAACATAACATTTAATATTTGCCACATACATGTTAACTACGAGTTTGTCTACGATTACATATATCGTTAAGAACTATTAACTATACTACATGGCTAACAATTGCACTACTATACCTATCATACTATACTTATTAATTAAAATATTTAACAGTGAAGTTTAATCAGATTCTTATTTCTCTTGTCTTCTTACTTTTTGGTTTTCTGTTTATGGTAAAATATCTCATGAATAAAAATATCCATGTTTTATAAGTAATTGATTTTAATTTATACGCGTAGAGACATGAAGTCAAAACATGACGTGTGATTTATGCAAAACGAATTTCAGCTTAATTGTATACATGTACCGGTTTAACATTAATTTTGTTTACACAGTTTTACCGGTAGTAATAAGGAAACGTTTATGTTTATACCGGGAAATTTAAAGAGACATATTTCCATACATACATACATATATATTTTGACGTATAACTCATTTTAAAAAATATATTCATACGTAATACCTAATTACTACAACATCATTTCATAATAATGTTGTACTAATTAAGCAAATAAATTTCATATTAATTACGTTAGCATACATTGTTTCCATAATATTTCATCGCAAAAACAATAAGTATGAGTTAATTGTTTAAATTCTAAGAAGACAATGATAAGTTATGTATCGTAAATCTAATTGTTGCACAAAACTTCAGTTAATATCTCATTTTTTTATCAAAACATATTCAAAGTTTACTTTTATAATTATATTTCAAGAAATACTCGAAATTAAATAATTCGAACACGTTTTATTTCACTACGTGAATATAATATTTTACAATATTTTCTTAAGCATATAAACTTTATAAAATAAGTTAGTTACGTAAATAATAAGTAAGTTACATAAATAATCAGTAAGTTAGACTTTGTCTATCAAAGGTAGGTAATAATTGACGTAAATATGTTATTTATTCACCTGCATTCATAATATTTGTCGCACTGCTCAGCATCCGCGAAGAAACCGTCTTCTGGACACGAG
>DWPV01000429.1:0-29344 GCA_018251915.1 Urbanus proteus proteus | reverse complement strand
AGATTTATTCTACTCTACGCTACAAGACTTCATCACATCACGTACCAAATATTATAATGTTGTAAGTATTTAGCTATTGCAATAGTACTATTGTATATATTCATAGTACACAGTATACCTTGCCTCTACCTATACCTCTTTCGGTGTCGCAAATTTCCATAGGCTGCGGTGGCTACTATCATCAGGTATTCCGTCTGCCTTATTGTTAGTAATACATATAAAAACCTAGTATTCAGCCCTTGCAATAGCACAAACGGCAATCATACCACGAAGAGTTCTAGCTTCAAATAACACTCTATTCAATGAGTACACGAAGCGAGCCACTGCAAGAATATTAAGTGCAATACATCGATCGATACGGAACTAAAATTATAACCTACTACAGGCGGTGCGATTTTAAGTATTAGCAGCTGGCCCGTGGCTATGACTGTTATAGTCGGAGTTGCAGCTGTGAACTTTAATAACGCATAAGTTATATGAATGGCGATTTACCTTTCCTTTGGTCATTTTGTTTGTTGCATAATTATTAATTATAAAAGTTTTTGTCCATATTTAAGAGTTGTGCGAATTCTGTACAAATTAAAAAAGTTATCTTTGAACATTTTTTAACTGCTACTAAAAATGAATTTTAGGAATGAAAATTAAATCAAAAAAAGTATCGACAGTTTGGCTTTAAAACTAATAGTTTTAATTCTAAAATTACTTCCAATTAAAAGGTAAAGTAGTTTTCATTTAAAAGTATTTTTCGTTTTATTATAAAAAAAAAAAAACTCTTTTTAAACATTCTGAAAGTTCTAATAGATGATGGGCGAGACTTCGTATAGTCTCTCACCCTAATTAATTATTTTGTTTCTTATCCCAAATCGTGAAATGAAAATTTGGACTGTAACACCCCAGCGATGGCAATCGACTACCACGTAATATTGTTAACCTTAACGTATCCGCTTAACCGATTGTCGGTTAATTACACGGGGCCTGATAGTCCGCTTGCGTTTTGCGGGTTAGATGTTAACTGATACGTCTGTTAAAATACCAATATTTAACATAATTTATCAGATAATCTTTATATATCTGGACTTAACAATATTGTATTACTTGCGTTCTAATATTCAAAGTGAATATAGCATTTAATATTAAAACAATATTTTTTTTACTCTTTGAATACTATGATATTCCATTTAAAGTTATAGTTTTGAACTTATCTTCAATTTATTTCAGTTCTGTTAGTTGATATTTTCTTGCACTAGCTTACAGATGTAATCACTTCCCATGTAATTGTTAACCCTAAAAGGGTCTTGTAAGCGATTGTCCATTAATTACTCCGGGGCCTCGCAGACCCGCCTTTTTGTGCGGGAGGGTTGAATAGCGATATAGAAGGACCTGTTAGATTCCTTTTGAAGGGTTATAGAGTAGATGATTGCAGCCTTTTTGGGAGGGTCGTTTCAAGCAATAATAATATGTTAAAGTGCGTTTTTAATCGTTTATATACTTTTTATATATTGGTAAATGATCGTGAAAATCTATTAATTAATTGAATGTCACAATCAATATTTATTGTCGAACGAATAAACCAGGTGATATATATAAAATAGAATCATTAAAATTTAATAAACAATTAAACAAATTATTATTAAATCAAAAGGCTAATATACATTAACTGAAAAAGGGAAAACATGCTCGTACTAGGCTTTTGACGTAGACTAAGATGGTTTTGGTCATAGACATAGGATGTTTTGGTAATGTTTTTTGTCACCACCTTGTTACCATTTGACATGGGTCTTTTATACCTTACACATCTATAAAATCGGATAAAATTAGATTCCTACTTGAGACTAACCAAAGATACATTGTTACCCCTGAGGAATGCTCAAACACGGAAATACGTCTCCACCACACCCTTGAAACCAGAACCTAGCAGCTCTTAACTGCTGTAATTAGACAGATATGCGTATGAGTATGATGGTAGATCAAATGAACGTTTCCCACCATCACACCGTTACGTAACCCATCGCTCAGCGAACTGTTGCTTGAATGAAGTATCAAAATGGAAGCGAACGTAAGTTAGAACCATCTTTTATTCTGTACCATAAATAAACATCTATAACTTCAGCTAATATTCAGATTAACAACAGATAAGTTTAGACGTCTACCAAACTCAGACGATTGTCAACAGACGCACCACTATGCCTAAGACTAAGTTCAAACGCCTAGATTAAGCATGTCCTTACACCCCACAAACCACAACACAGCAGCGCTCAACTGTTATTAAGCATCAACGTATGATGATAGATGAAATCAACGCTTTTCCCACCATCACACCGTTACGTAACCCATCGCTCAGCGAACTGTCGCTCGAATGAAGTATTAAAATGGAAGCGAACACAATCAGCGCCCGCTGCATAATGGATCTGTTATACCGTAGGACCAAAGGATTGGGGATACTGGCGGCTATGAGATATAAGTTATAGCATCGCTTTAAGTTAAATTTATTAATACACAAAATAACGCGTCTCTTAAAAAGCATTTTTTGCAAATTTGTGACTCATAGATCACTTTAGACTCTTACGTATTATGTACCTATGTGTGTAAAATATAAAAGCCGACGTATTGAGCATTTGTTATTATTATACAGCGTTTCTAAATTTATTAACCTTAGTTAATGTCTCTGACACAAACGGCACAATCATTCAATCCCTCAGAAGAATCCTTTCTTAGTGAATGTCTACGTAATAAAATGTTATCGCGTAACATCGTGTCAATGCCTACAGCACATAGTATAATTAAGTACCTGTTGCCTACTTATTAGGTGTTTTTCCAGCAGTCGACTCTTTTGTATTTAATTTTCCATAATTTTATTATCAGACTTATTTTCTCGACAGGTATGCATAATGAGAATGACAGCAAATTATGTTAGACTAAATTTAAAACTTCATAGCTTGCTATGTGCCACATACCTAACTTGGTTCTTGCTGCTATGAATTATAATTTAGTGGAGTCGCCAGTAATTAAAATGTTGAAACACTTTGACAATTCGCACTTTGCTTTATTTTCCACGGAATGCAAAATTGGACCTAATTAGGCGATCTCGTAGGTTTCTAATTGTGGTTTGTGACTTGTTTTAGGTACGTTAAGTTTGTTAAGGAACAGAAATTTAAAAAGGTAAGTCCTGATTAACAATGAAATTCTGACCTGGTTTTTTTAATAGTGGCGGTGAATTCCTCATACTCAACCTATACAGAGACAAGCATACGATAGTATTAGATTACTGTTTTGTTTCATTTAGTTGTATGCTTTTCAATGTGTATTAATTGGCACCCACGTCACATCAAATCTTTATTATTCATAACTTATTTCTGAAGTCATGTAGAATGTTTTTTTTTCTTATTTTTTTTAAATACTTCTCTCTGATATGAATTTGAAATAATAATTGTTTTTTGTTTTAATTAATTTGATAATGTCTCAACGGAAAACTATAGAGTTTACAAAATCAGTCAAAACTAAAGAAGCGTGTTTTAATTTGAACACAGAGCTGATTCACGCAGGTACTGAATATAACAGCCTCTACAAGACAGTGCGGAGTCAAACGTCCCATTACTCCCGGCGGGCGTGACGCCTGTCTGAATGTATGAATACATTAGCATCCTGTGCACTGTACGGATGTACTGGCTTGGGAAGCTTAGATACGATGTTACAGTTTTCTGGTTTTACTTGAGTGATTCATCGAGAATTTTTGGTGGTAGAGCCCTAGACGGTTTGTGGAGATTGGTATCTCCACAACTATCTAGGGTGGTAGACTGTTGTCAGTCTAACCTACATCTGCCTAATATCAGTGGTATCAGTAAGTCGGTGGTAATAGTGACGGTGCCTTTCTTCCGGACTGTTTGAGCTTCCATTCTAGCCGCCCGCAACCCCGGAAGCCCACTTTTAGTCGCTTTTTACGACAGGCAGGGAATACCGTTGCTCTATTCTGGTCCTGGTACTACAGGGATATTGACACGGCGCCTGGCATGCTTGTTAGTAACCTACTTGTCTACTGGATTTTGTCTCTTAGTAGCCTTCCATCCATGGAAAGAGAGGAAGTGGAATTACTCAAGAATCCACACGGCACTTTACGGACGTTTAAGAAAATGTAGTAATTTAATTTTTTGTCTAATTTGTTTCGAATGTCTATAGTTCTCACAGTAAAATACTTACATCACTATTTCCGTACAAACGACAATTTTTTACTTAGTTTCAATTTTTTCAGTGAGAAAGTTAAAAAATAGCGCCAACTCAGTCGCGAGTCTCCTGAGCAGTTTTCAATGGAAGTCATCTTTTTGGTCCCTTTCCAAAATAGTTAGTTGGTGCCAAAGTTTTCGAATCTGGACTCCTATTTTAATATCGCGAACTTTCAAAATTCTCGCCAGCTTTCAACATTTTCGTAAAAGTAAAATACAATCGGACTTTCTACTTTGGGCCAATAAAATGAAAATGTAAGTTTAAAAATGGATTTAAATTTCTGCATCGCAGTACGTTTGAATTCTTGTGAGTTTTACTTGTTGATACACAATAGGACTGTTTGCCAAAGGAATACAAAATTTGCACCAAAATTATTTATTGTTTTGTTCTTTATCGAAAATATTATGAAACAAAAGATGGACTTCATTGCTTGTAATAATTGCAATTTACCTCAGATTGTTACAAGACTTGTTACTCTATCAATTTCAAATCCCATGATCTTAGTTCAATATTTTTATCAAGTTTCGATAGCTATTTGTTAGAAACTTGGTTTTAACATCGCGGATCCGGGTTTCAGATCCTAGGACCGTCCATGGGCGGTAGTGACCACTTACCATTACGTGGATTGCACACTTCATACTTCATCTTTATAAAAAATGTGATGCCTAATTACGGTTTCATTTATTAATAAATAATAAATATATAATTCAGACAAAAGTTGAAGACTCCGTATATATTTCTAAAACAAATAAAGAAACATCTGTATGCTGTATTACGCCATTATAAATAGTGTAGAACAATTTGGAGTGATAAAACGGAACACGTTACATCGTTGCAAAGTAAACAGACTATTTCTGATCTGTTTATTCTTCTTTTGATGTGACGTGCGAATCCAGCTCGTTTGAATGATTTAGATATTGAAACGATAGGTATATATAGTCTGTTTGTATCGAAGTAGCAAACGAGCATGCAGTCCACCTTATGGTGAGTGGCCACTGCCGCCCATGGACATCTGTAACCAACCCCAGATAAAAGATCCTTTCTCAGGTTGGCCACAGATGCGATGCTACCCTTGAGGACCGTGTTGGAACGCCTCGGATAAGTATGTCTTTCTTACCACACCCTTCAGATTAAAACACAGCAGTGCTTAACACTGCTGTTATACGGCAGAAATAGGTGTGGCGGCGGTGTCGCCGCAGTTGAACTACATAGAGTTCTATCACCTTTTAACCTACCTTGTATATTATAAAAACGAAAATTGCTATTATAAAATCTACTATTCAAACCAGCTCTTTAATAACACGTCTACATAATCGACAGCCACACTATTTCAACAAAATATACTGAATAGAGGAATTTTCTTATAAAATCCGACAAAGGCGTCGATGAGCGGGCGTTCCACATCCGTCATCCTGACACATCAATGAGGTACGGAAGCGTACAATTATTTATTTTTAGGGAATGTTTAGAGAAACCCGGGGGTCCTGAGGGAGGTTTGGACGGGACCTTAGGAAAATATTAGATGGGACAAATAAAACGAATGACGTTTGTATGTTGGGAAACTTATCAAGTTAGCGGTGTTATTTTAAGAAGGGTGCTTCGTATAGAGGAATATATAGAGGACTTGTTTCTTCGGTGAAACTGTCCCCTTGTTGAGAGGAGACCTCCTCTAGAATATTTATGTATATTGCAATGTGTTTCGTCAGTAAAACTGTCTCCATTCACGGTCCAGCCGTTTAGAAGATTACCTCAGACAAACAGTCAGACAGACAGACAAAAAAATACGTTTTCCTTATAGGTATAGGGTATAATTTCATATGCATTAAGTAAAAAAATGTTATTTTTAAAATCACAAACAGGCTCTTCAATTTTATTTATTAGTAGTATAGATCTGTTAAAACGGTCGTGTTTCAAAGCCAATGTTTGAAACAGCACCATGTGTATATTTACACGAACAATTTGGAGCCACTTATGACCCCTTAATAACTCAGAATCCATAGAAGTGAAATACATATAGATTACTAGAGAACGTAAATCCGCATCGATTTATACTTGTTTTACTCTCTTTATGTTAACTTTAACTTTTATGACCCACAAACTTAGTTTGCACATTAAAAACAAACCGCGGAAGCTCTTAACCTAATTAACATTCATAAAAGAATAAGTTTGACGTCTCTAAATTGTCGAAATGAACATCTCGTCATTGTGAGAATTAATAAAAATCTCCAATAAAAATTCCTTTCGCCAACTTTTCAACAATACTTAACACGTCACAAATCTGCGAATGTAAGCGTCCTAAAAAATCTTTGCCTAAAATTGACAAAGAATATTTTTCGTTTATCGAACGTAACAAGAAACCAAATTGAACCTTCAGGCGTTAACTTTAGGGATTATGAGCGAGTTTTTCTGGAGTTTTGGATGGAATTCATAAGATTGTGTTGACAGTCTCAATGATTTCCAATTATAGACATTTCAATGTCAGTCCCCCGTTTGTCAAAATTTATCTTTTGAAGGCAAAATTGAAAAAACCTTCCTTAAAGAGATCACTTGCTAGACATTGATTTGTCAATATTTCATGATATCGGGGACAAAAGGTATATCCTAAAAGAACATTTCTATGTTATTAAACTGCTCCAATTATTTTGATGAAATTTAAGGGTGACGTTTACACGAGGCTTCAAAAAGTACGCACCGTACCAGGCATATGTATCTGACTTATAGCTAGAAAAGTAATATTTTGTGTTTTTAAAATTGATTCCTAAAGAGGACATGGATTGCTGCGAACATCTATTATCAAACTACATTCTTCCTTTAATCATTCCGGTCACTTTTGAAAACCGTAATCACGAGAAATAATCCAGGATATCCATATTTTCCATAAATGTAGCTAAAATATAGTTTAAGGCACTAATTTCTAACAGTTGAGTTGTCATTTAAGCTCAATCGTAATTTTACGTAAATCTTCATTTATTCGTTTCAAAAACTCGTAAAATATGTTCTAAAAATAAAATCGAATCGACATCGAATTTCAATAATAGAATCCATACTCCGTAACATGATACTCTGCAAACGAGAAGCAAGGGGCCCAAACAACTCGACTAAACAAATTTTGAGGGTAATTTGAAAAAAGATCGAATAACATGTATACATCTGCCTAATGATCCGTTCAACAATTCTGTTAACTCATCTCTCGAGACCAGAGTTCGCTGGTCTTCCTTACCTCTCCTTAAATAAGGATTGCTATACACGGCGCGTTTTAAAGTCGCAAAAAAGGTCGTAAACAACATTATTAGCAATAACCAAATTTGGTAGATTTTGTAGCTACTTAGATCATTAGATATTTTGATTGCCTTTAAGGATAATTAAAAGGTAATTTTAGAGGTTCGTCGTACTATGCACTATATGACAACAATACAATTTACGTTGGATTAATTTTGAAATAATTAAAAAAAATCAATTAAACGAAAGGAGATGAATTTTCAAAAAATCTTCATTATATTCATCCTATCATTTGTGGATCGAATTCTGGATATATTAAGTTTTCAGGCATGCCCACGGTTTTAAGTTTAATGTTAGTTAATCAGTGTCCAAATTCTTAATCGTCGTTTAAAAACGCGCGTCATCAACGCCCCATGCGAACGGTCCCTAACACGCTCATAGCAAGTAGTGCGGCGTCACAGCTCTCCACAGCTGGTCGGCTGTAACAAATTACATCTCTGTAAACAAGTTTACCGACACGTCAGAAAAAGACTGATGTACTTTTAACTCGCGCTCCCAACGACTGAATTACGTGTAATGACGCTTGACGGTTTTTTACGACAGCTATCGCTTAATGATCTCGGTATTGATGTTTTTACGATAAATTAATTGAACAGCGATTGAATTTGATGAATTTGATGAATTTGGTAAATTTGTTGAATCTGGAGAAATTTTAAACTTTTATTTACACAGTAGCGTGCAGTTTCTCACGTTATTTGGTCTTTGCAGATTTCGTAGAACTAAATTCGTCCATAGATGCATTGCTACAAAGATACCATGTATGAAAGTGAATCTGCATTATCACATCATAAAAAAGATGCGATGGATCTAAAGATCTCTTGCGCGTGTAGACTTTCGTTATGATGTTTTTCATCGTTATACGATAGTATTGTTATTAATTTATGTATACATAAGTGAATTAATTACTGATTGCCAAGTAATATCAGAGAGGGAAAATTAGGATGACAGTAATCTCGAAACCCCGATTGATAGACGCCAACTAAGCTACCACGATTATAAGAAAGAAAGAAAGAAAGAAAAAAAAAAGTTTATTCGTGATAAGTACAACATATAATAGGTACAAACAACTATAGAAGAGTATATTAATACACACTTATTCTATAACATTAAAAAGGATATACAGTAGAACAGTAGATTATACGTATATGCACGTTCATTACACGTAAAATTGTTGGAATCAATTACGCGAATAAACTCCCGTTCCCAAACAGAGTCAAGTGTGAGTGTGTTGGGAAGTTTTTCCTACAATTTTACAGCATTTTGAAAACGCGTCACTTTACGTCCCGTATAATTAGGTCAACTGCGAAACAAATCGCGGCGCAGACCACTTTCGAAATGAGGTTGGAAATATTTTTTGCAGGTAAACTAAAATACGGGAATAAGTGGGAAAGTGCATGCCTAGACATGTATAATTTAAACCGTAATAATACTGCGCTGTTTGTCACACTGCTGTTTTTGGGCTGACAATTTGTAACTCGCGTAGCGAAGTGGTGGTGCCGGTCTGACAAGCAGAAGATAGCGGGTTTGATCCCTGGCTAGCCAAAGATAGAATTGTGCTTCTGGATGCTTCATCATCAACCCATTATTGTTCCACTGCTGTGCACGGGTCTCCTCTCAGTGAGAGGGATTTTTAGGCCTTAGTCCACCGCGCTGGCCAAGTGCGAATTGATAGACTTAACACACATTTAAATACTTTTTTTTTAATTCTAAGATGTGCAGGCTTCCTTACGATGTTTTCTTTTACCGTAAAGCAAGTAATAATTCATTTCTAATACGCACATAAATCAGAGATGCCCGGGATTTGAACCTCGGACCCTTCGATTGAGAGGCCAAGTTTCAACCAATAGGCTATCACTGCTCTGGAGGCTTATGTATTGTCATTAAGGTCCATATCTATGTTAGATAATATGCAATTCTGGCTAACCTTTAACCTTAGAGATTAATAACGCGTCCCTGCATTATAAGTAGACGCCACCACTTTTGGATACCACACTATTTTACTTGAGATAAGACTCGAGTCATTTCTGATACCAGTCAGTTTGATGCATTGCGTTTGAAAATTAATTTAGAGATCTACTACATTAATGTCTAAATTTTGTCCATCGGAGGCATTTCAAAATTTGTGTAACAATTATTTTGGTAGTCCAAAGTGACCAGTCATATTGACGTACCATTACTGCCTGTAATAATCATACTCCATCATAGAGTATTAATAGCTAGGAATTCAGAAGGGTTCTTACAACCGAATGACAAAGTAGAAAGGACCCCGGTAATGACATTCGGAGGTAATAGAGAGAAGATAGCAACAATTACTAATAGTTCTTTAGTTAACTACTGTTAATTGTAGTTACAAAGTTTGGCTATTACGCAATGATTACCGTATCGATAGATACCTATATTTAGCGGATCAAATTGCGTCCGATATTAATTACATCGGTTTTAGGATCAGGTTGTTTTAATATGCTTCGTATAATTAAAGAACTTTATAGTAAGGATACACGCAGACAAATGAACAAAGAATAAAAAATATAATAAATTAAAATCATCCTACTGTTGGCAATGGGTCTCTTTTCAAAATTAAATGGGTTTAATACATAGCTGACTGCGCTGGTCAATCACTAACTGGCAGACTTCACTCAAACCACTACACACTATAAAATAAAATCGCTTTCCGCTGTCTGTACCTGTGTACAGATCTTTAAAACTGCGCAACGGATTTTGATGCGTTTTTTAATGAATAGAGTGATTCAAGAAAAAGGTTTATATGTGGGAAAAACTAGTAAAACTATAAATAACATAAAATTATTTCTACACATAAGTTTTCTTGCAAGTTTTCCTTAGTTAAATAAAATAATAATTATATTCCATGTTTTGATTTTCAAATTCATAGTACTAAGGGTGTGGTAAGGGAGACATACTTATACGAGACTTTTCAACTTTGTCCTCAGGGGTAGCCGATCCTGAGGCCTCAGGATCTTATCTGGGGTTGATTACTGATATTCATGGGCAGCAGTGGCCACGTAACATCAGTCGGACTGCAGGCTCGTTTGCTATTTCTATCGTATATTAACTTACTTTTACTAAATTCAACAAGTAAATCTTCCTACAAATAGTTTCGTAATCTATGCGAGTTTCGGTGGTAATTCCCGTCATTGAATATTCAGCTATGGGGCAGTTTCATTAAATTTGGATTTTTCCACTTCACCCCTAATGGGGCGGTGCGAACGAACTTGTTTACGTTATAACTTAGGCTTTTCACTTTATGATCTAAAGCTGAAGTTTGAACGTAACAGATGTTTAGGTGATTAAGTATTTAGTGGGTTCTGTAGGGTAAACGGGCTTGATGCGAAATATTTTATGACGAACGTTTTCCGGATAAATTCCCATATTCAGATTTGTTACTTAATAAGAACTGCAATAAATAAGTCATTTAAAAGGTTTGCTTTTATGCTAGAAGTGTATCATGACTGTTCTAGAAATTATTTTCAGTCAGACAGACATGTTTTCATCATTTGAGACTCTTCTGGGTTTAGGTGGTTACTTTGATTACACATTAAAAAGACTAAAGCATCCATATAAAATCTATATTTTATAATTATTGAAATAAAAAGTGGTAGTAATTCCGTAGCTGATTTGTTTAGTAGTAATAGTGAAGTTTTCTGGCTTTGGTCCCAGTGTAGATAAACATGTAAAACAAATTGGAAACACTTGTAGGTCTGACTTTTTGTTAGCTTGACTTTGTATGTCTAAAGCAACCACTACACAAAGGTCTAATGTGGGGTTGAGTGTAGAAAGCGTTTACATTATAAAAGTATAAAGGGAAAGTGCAGTTTACCCTACGGATTAAAACGCGTGCTTTTGTTGGGTTTTAGGTTACAACCTAGCCGAGGTCTTTCAGATCTCGCGCTGGCCACAGCTAAGTTGCAGGGTTAATACAAAGACATGAATACAAAGTCATATAATATAAAATTACTTATCATATTTTTTAAATTCATTTAAAAATCGAATGTATCAAAAATTTCACAGAAAATTCCCAGAGTATATTTCGTGTTATTATAAGCCATTAATTTTGATTAACGTCACGGAAACCTTTTGTAAAGAGGGTTCTTTTGTTTCATATAAGACCTGGCATTATCGATGATCTAATAAATTTGGAAAACCACATATATAAGTCTGTCGGTGTGTCCACAACCGAATCTTATCGACGATCCGATCCGAACCAATATGCAGGAATTAGCATAATGGCCCTTAGACAAAAGGTTTAAGCACCAAAATTGCTTGCATTTCAATAACCGTAAGGGTATGCGGGTAGTTATATCGAAATTTATATCTTATGATCAGTTTGTATGGCCCAAAATTGTTTAACTTGGAGCACTTCAATACCAAAAGATGGTACAGTGCGATAGGCCCAAACTGTACCGTTTGGCATATTCCAACCCTTATTCAGATATACGAGATGGATAGAGAAATCATACCATCAAACTTCAATCTAGTAGAATAACGTGCTTAGAAATATTACTCGTTTATATTAAAATGGTAAAATCGTTTAATCGTTCAGAATACTCAAATCGTTTTACTAACGTATATTGGTACAATGAAGAAAATTTGTAACAGTATAAAAACTCGTCACAAATATCAATTATTGTAATTATTCTAGAAACCAGCGTAGCTAGGCAATGATTCTTTGGTTGACTTAAAGTAGAACTCCAATCCTATGTCCATTGACGATACTTACTATTTAAATTCCATAAAAATCACTCTTCTTAAGGTGGAAATTAAATTATCTATCTCAGACCCCAAATGTAACGAACGTGCTTAATTCATAACTTCTACACTCTACTGTTATTAAAATGTAGTTAAGTAAAACATTTTTTGTAATATCATATGCGCTACGAGGTTACGAATAACAATAAATTTGTAACACAATATACGTTACATTTTGAAAGTTTAAACCACAATATCGCAATATTTCTCGTCATTGAGGTGAAATTCCGGCGAATTCCCGTCAAAAGCCGGCGTCGACGCGAAATTGTATCAATTGAGAGAAAAATTAATATCGACTGCATCGAACCTGCATCGCGCCAATATTTGCTCTGGGAATTCGGGAATTTTCCAAGAAAGAAAAATTCCCAAAGTTTACCGATAAGGAAATTGTTTCCGATGCAGCTGAAGCTTTTATTGGGAACGCTGTTTTTGAAAGTTCAACCATTGTAACGTATTTGAATTTGTCTTGGAACTTGGAACTTTTGAACTTTTCATTGTTCAACATGTCCATGGTTCGATTCCAATACAGATGTCGCTAAAACAAATAGAATATATTTATAACTTTTGTGCAATTTATAACATTGCAATTGAATTTAAAAGTTTTTATTATGTTTATAGAGAAGTAACAACTTAACATATAGTCTACACATTGTTCTGCCTCATATGGAAATCTGTCACAACCTCAATTGCCGCAACCATTTTTTTGTCCCACTGCTGGGCAAGAGTCTTCTCAATTGCCCTCACAGTGGACTACAAAAGGCAAAGGAAGACAAACCCGCTGAGTTCCTTGCCGGGTCTTCTCAGTTGAGGTTGCGTTCCGATCCGGTGGTAGAATAAGAAAAGATATCGTAAATGACAATTTGTAAGTGCCTTCGTAAGCCTATGCAAAATAAAAATATTACATTTCACTTCATTTCATATATTACTAGTATTTACCCGCAACTTCGCTCGCGCTCATGTGTACATTCTAAAAGAGGCCATAGGTTTAAAAGTAGGTACATTATTGGTATAAAAGTTGCTTGTCTATCCTTTGTGAGTACTATCATTTTTCGGGATGAAAGGTACTCTATGTCCTTTTCCAGATCCCTAGCAATATATGTGCAAAATTTCATAACGATCGGTTAAGTTGTTAACGCGTGAAGACGTTACAAACAAACAAACAAATAAACGAACATTCGCTCTACATTTGCAAATAAATATTTTAAATCCATGCAAACCAACAAATTTAAACAAAATCCATGTGAACAGTAAACATGTAAAAGGCTTCAATTAACGAAGTCGCAACGCGGTTCCTCCCCGAGACAGAGTTATTGCAATTAACGTCATTGCAACTGAAACGAAACTTAATAACGCTACTAATAGTTCCAACTTATATTTTAGTACCAAAGTTGGATTAATATTTTCACTATCTTGAAAGTTCTTAATATCTCTGCGTTTGTTCTGTATCTTCTAATGATCGGTACAGACGGAGATAAATTTAGTCATACATTAAGCTTTTATGTTTTTCTTTGTTTTTTTTTTCTTTTAATTTTATTTATGTAAATAAGTAAAATATATTGATATATCTATAGAAAATATCTGTATATTTCAGTTTTGGTCATTATGATTTCTGTAAAGAGTTTCTCTGGTTTTTAACAGCATTGCAGAAAACTTATTTGTAAACGTTTGGAAATGGTGCGAATCACACACTATTGTATAAACGAGTTTACGAGAAAAGTTATAAGATAGATATATTTCTATTAACCACTATATTCGTACTACATACTACTTTATATTTTTTACAATACGAATTCTTTTCCATGTAACCAAACCGTAAAAGCTTGTAACAGAAAAGGTACATTCGTGTGAAACTACGTGGAAACTGCAGTCTCTGCAAAAAGTAAGACGAGGTAAAAAGTAAGGTAAAGTGGGAAATTCTCCAACTGGGTGCCGTAATAGATTGTTATGATGAATGGTCAGACCGCTGGAAGCTCGACAAGCTCTTCGCCTCTTAGCAGAGCTTACGTACTTTATTTAGCAGTGAGCTTCGCATGGAGCTTTTTCGGTTCCACTCGTAACGATTTGTAGTACATAAAGTACAAAGTATTACTGCTTAATTTTTGTTATTGATAGTTTCGTTAAACGAGACGCGTGGCGGGGTAGTCACCGCAACGGTCTGACACGCAATGGGTTCCGCGTTCGGTCTTTGGCCAGACAGTGCCATAGACACGTTTTGTGACTATGGCACCCACGACACAGTAGAAAATCCTGGTGTGGGGGCACGATCGTAGAAAGTGTGTGTGTGTGTGTGTTTGTGTTTGTGTGAGTGTAACTGTGTGTGTTATATTCGATTCAGAATATCCAGTCATGCTTGGTACAGCAGATAGAGTTCATTTTCGTGTCATGTTATAGTCAGTTTTTATACGATAAAATTAGCTTTTTTTATTATTAGTATTTCATGATTTTTTTCTAAAAAAATAAACAAAAGCAAAAAATATTGATAATTTAAAAATTTCTAAAGCTCTATGTTATTCTAACTCTGCTGCTGATCTGTAAGTAAAATTTTCACCCCCATTTCCAGCTCTATCTATAAAACTATTAACCCTAAAATAGCAGCATTATTATTAAAATCATGTAACGATTCAGACAACCCCAAAACATAACTATAACAACATCCAGAAGAACCAACCTTTTCAAATTTAAAAAAGCTTATGTTTTTATAGCCCAGTAGAAATTCCGCAATAATTCCAGTTTCTACGAGCGTAATGGAAAAAGGCAAGTTGCTTTCACGGGATACATGTTACATGCGGAACCGTTAAGTGCATTTATAACTGTTACTATTTCGTAAGGGTTAGGCAGAAGCAATCCACTTACAAAATGTTAAGTGGGAAACGTATGGAGATGGTAAACTAGGCGTGTTCGAGTGAGGTGAGTGTTATTTCACATCTATACAAATAAAAACGAAAGGTGGTAGAACTCTATGTAGTTCGACTCCGGCGACACCACCGCAACACCTATTTCTGCCTTATAACAGCAGTGTTAAGCACTGATGTGTTCTGGTCTGAAGGGTGTGGTAAGGGAGACATATCCTGGGCGTTGCGGCTCATTCCTCAGGGGTAGCAACATTTGATCTTTTCTGGGGTTGATTACAGATGTCCATGGGCGGCAGTCGCCACTTACCATCCGGTGGACTGCATGCTCGATTGCTACTTCGATCATATAAAAAAAAATTGAAGTATCTGTTTGTGATTTCAAAATAACAACTTTTTACTAAATGAATCACTATCACTACATAGTATAAAACAAAGTAGCTTTCCACTGTCTGTCCCTATGTATGCTTAGAACTTACTTAGCCTTTCAAAGTAGCGTCATACTTAAATTATAAACATGATTTATTACGAATTTGTATATTATTTCAATTACTTAACCATATTCATGAGTAGCTGTGACCAATAATAAAACAATCATGAGTAGCTGTGACAAATAATAAAACTTAACCTACTTGTACCATGAAACTAGCAGATGTATTACAGAAAATACTGTCAGTATATTATCATTCATTTTACTTCAACAAAAGCTTTTACCGCGCATTAAAACTTCAACGTTAGTTACATGTAGAGTAAAGTGAAAAAGGTATATGAATTTTTGTACTAATATCCGGGCTTTTACCTACTATAATGTAACTATAAAGTTTTAATGAATACTTTTTTGTAATATGGAAGTATTTAACTAGCAGGCAGTGGACTTAACGGTAAGTGGGCACTGCTGCCCATGAACATTAGTAATTTACCCCAGATAAGACTAGAATCTTACTTGAAATTGGTTAAAAATGCATTGCCCTGAGAACTTAGCTAAGATGGAAGGTCTCCGATAAGTATAAATTAAATAAATAGTATAGATAGGAACTGGAAATAAGGGTAAAAATCTTACTGCCAGACCTCAGGGGCAGAAAGAGAGAGATTTTTTTACCCTTACCACAAGCTTCAAACAAACACGCTGTAGCGCTTTAAACCGCTGTTATAAGGTAGAAATAAAATAGAACAGAACTATAAGGGAGTATACCACCTATAAAAAGTCTACCTATCACTTTTCCGGGATTTGAACTATGATCCTACAAAATAAAAGGCCAAAATCTTATCACTAAGCGCGGAAAACGGACTGAAAATCACAATAGAAACCTGTATAAATTTGAAACACAGCTTTGAAATAAGAACCCTTTGACCATAGACACGTAAACCGTTAAAGACAGCAACAAAATTACAAAACCCGCTTAACCAATGTAAACAACAACATAAAACATTCCAAAATCTAAAAACAACTGCAAAGATCCGGCGCGCAAGAAACAAACAAACAAACAAAAAACAAAGAGTCGCAAACAAACACGTGCTGGGTGGCGGGCTTGTTTTGTTTTCGCGTTGTACCCTGAGGTACAATTTTGCACAATACGACACGATTTGTCGTGACACACTACTAAGACTATACACTGTAGTTAGTGTGTCCATCAGCTACAATAAAACGCAGCTTCACCTTCATATCATGTTTTCATTTTCGTCATTATCGTCACGGCTTAACACTTACGTTAAAGAAATAAATTAAATAACTGTAACTAATACAGTCAGATACATAATTAAAATTAAAAAGTAGCCTTATAACAGCATATTTTCAATGTTTCATATAAATTACTTTATCTCACTAAAATAAAGTCATCTCAATTGAATTAAAGTTAATTAACTTTCACGTTAATTAACTTTAATTCAATTTGTTAAGTCTTAACAATAGTTTACATATTTTTTTAAACAACAGTTAATGTTAAACAAGCGATGTTCGTAGTCGTCTCGCTGTCGTGTCGTGTGTAGTAAAAACCGGGCTAAAAGGCAGTGTCCACTCCGTTAATTGTTGCAACCCCACACGCGATAAATTGGAAGATAAACACAGCGGGAAGATACAGCTGTTTTATAAGTTAACCGAACGTGTTCCGCTAAGAATATAAATATACTGGAGTTTAAAGGAAATTTTAAATTGGAACAAGTGGGTCGACTGCAGCTTCGGCATTATTTCTGTAATATAACGGGAATACATAGTGCTGGGTGCTAATTTTAAGGATGGAAAGTCAGTTATTTGCGACAAGGTGTTTCCTGTCATAAAACCCTATTTCTAACGTAGAATGAGGCGTTCTAAAGCTTTTAAGTAGCATTAAATTTGCAATTTACTTTACCACTAAACTTGTTCTGTCTCGAATTGGTATCTGCAATATCTTTTTAGTATTGGTATAAGAAGGTTAAGTATTCTATAACTATCTATACAATATATTAGTGTTATATATTCAGCAAAAAAAATATTTCCGTTCATTTAGTTTAGTTTAGAAATTCAGTCGCAAACTTTCTTGATCATTTTATTTTTGTTGTTTTTTTCATCGTAAAAGCTTCTAACATACAAATTACTTAAATATTATTTATTATTGTGACTAAAAGTGGTTGCCTTTGTGGTATTAAAAACAATGTTGTTTACTTCAAGCGTCAGGTAGGCTATATAATAACGACAGCGACCTTGCCACGTCGGTTGCTGTCTGCCACTCGTGTCTATTCTCAGACAATGTCAAACACCTTCCGCTGTCTAATGGCACGCCTCAGACCATCTTTCTGGGCTAAATTAGGTTCTAAATACAGTCATATGTTCTATGTTACCATGGGGATGTTTTATAAAAATAATAGTAAACTAACAGATCATCTTATGGCCACTACAGCCCATGTTCACCTGTGATCAACCCCAGGTAAGATCAGAGGCTGGTCCACAAAATCGAAAAACAATGGGTTCTGCCGCGTTTAACTCTTCTTATTGCATCAGATTCCTATTAACTACGGTTTTTACTATTTTATTAGATTAATAACCTTTGTCATAGTAAAATGGTTTAGTCATAGCATTTTAAAGTATTTACATTACTTATAGAATTAATACTGGTCATATAAACGTACTACATGCAAAACGGGAATACCTAGATTAAAATATATTTTCTCTGCCATAAAAGTAAAGGTATGCATAATACCCTACATAGTATTGCATAAATGGTATTAGAAAAGTAATTCATATTTATTAAGCATTCAATAACCTCGCAATAAAATTATAAGCCACCCGTAGCGCGTAGCGGCTCTACGCCGTAGCCTACATGCGCTACGACGCTACGAACTTGTAGGCTGACGTCAAATTAGCATATCAAAAGACCGCGCAAGACATGAGGCAAAGATAGCAAATGTTATATGTATCTGTTAACTGGGACATAGTTCTAGGCAGATATGCGAAACACATAATTAATTCTTATTCAGATGACTTTTACTTTTTAACCAGCTACGATAAAAGATTATTTAAACTTTCTATAAAATATATTTTCAATGTTCCATAGAAAGAGATACATTTATTAGATACCTAATTCTTAAATGGTAAAACCCTTTGTATGTCAACTCCGGAGGCACTACCGTCACACTTATTTCTACCTCATAACAGCTAAGTTAGACACTGCGGTTGTATGTTAGACACTATTTTGTTTTGTAATATTAAAACTACGTACCCTATTGTTTGTCAGATTAGCTTTGACATTTGAAAATATCATACATTCGTTAAAATAATGCCACAATAATGATGTGATAGAGGCATTTCTTTCACATTACCAATTCGATGATATTCCACATCGAGACAAAAGTCCGTAAGGAGGTCGAGGGGCGCCGTGAAATTTAAACAATACTCCGGGTTTGACATCGGGGTGACAATGATTTAAGGATGTGAAAAACTTGCCGACAATTCATGGAGAATTCTAAAATAATGCAGGTGTAAAAAATAAAAGAGTATTTTAGTGGAAAAATCCAATTTGTATTAAGTGGCGAAATTAAGTTTTTTTTTAAATTTTCTCGAAGAGTTATCCAATTAGGTTAGTAATTCCGATGGACAATCTTTTGGTATGGAAGCGACTAGTTCTAGCACAAACACAAATACTGTCTACCTTGCTAATCTAAACAAAATCATCATAAGTCATCACGTAGTAAGATATTCGTAGTCAACTTTAGTTACCACTCATTAGGTTGACTTCAATTTTTGTACTATGACATTTTTATATATATCAGAATGTAAAGTTTTTTTTGTATATGTAAAATTTGGCCTACTTTACAACGTTTGTAACATTTAATTCGCACGTTTGACCGAGAGATAATAATTACAATTATCATTCGAAATTAATAAGCAATATACTACATAATAAAATGTTTCTGTGTCCTAAATATAATATATTTAACATGGTAACCCCACAGCCCCAGGTTACTTGCAGCGACTATTTCAGAATGATATTTTTAATGGGAGGCTTTGTGAATTTTCATTATTTTCACAACCATAGCTCCACTATAATATTACAGTTCTGAAGCACTATCATAGAGCTGATAACGAATAGACATTCTATATCAATTTTCAGGTAGCCTTCTATTGCAATACCCATATGAACTTATTTCGAAATATTAAATTCGAAACTAATAAAGAAGAAATAATGTCCTGGTTTATAATTACCTAGGTTAAAGATATTTTGTAATGCTATGTAGCATCTTGTAGTAGAATGGAATTTGTACCTGAAGTTAGTCATGCACAGATGCGCTGTTACTTTTACCAATTGGGTTCTAGATTCGATTCCCTATCAGACAAATATCTGAACGATGAATGTAGATTTCTCTTTTTGGGTCTGGATGTTTGTTTATTTATATTTGATAGTATCCATGGCACTCATACCATAGAAGATAACATTTTTACAGAAACTATGATTAACGATCGTAAATTTTAGCTAATTCTACTACAGTATTTACGCAAGAGCAGTGATAGCCTAATGGTTGAAACTTGGTCTTTCAATCGAGGGGTCCGAGGTTCAAATACCGGGCACGCACCTCTGATTTATTCTCTATTAATTTACACTCTATTATTCTATTTAATTATCACTTGCTTTTCGGTGAAGGAAAACATCGTGAGGAAACCTGCACACCTGAGTCCTTAACAAAAAAGTTCTCAAGGGTGTGTGAAGTCTACCAATTTGCATTTGGCCAGCGCGGTGGATTAAAACCTAAAATCTCTCTCACTGAGCAGAGACCCGTGCCCAGCACTGGGACAATAATGGGTTGCCGACGACGACTCATCAACTTCGAATAATTGTGATTTGAATTCGAATTTATTTAAGTACCAATACATTATTACACACTACAACAGGCATTTTATCCAAAAAATAGATTATAAGAACACATTTTCATATCTAAACATATATATACGAGTAGTTATACTCGTATATATTTCCATACATATCACTGGAAGGTGGGACCCATCGAAGCCTGCGGCTAATTTTCGGCACCAACGCCTCAGTATTAAATAAAGGCGTGTAGGCATTATAAATTCAGTGGTAAAGAGAAACTTGGCAAGCTGAAGTTCAACTGTAGATTTGCATTATCTCCGGGAGGAAGTACAACTGCCGCCTTGGGGTTGGATGGAATTTATGTTAGTTTAAACTTTAAAATAATTATGTTTCTTATTTTAGTTTCAATTTTATATAGATGGGTGTGTATTATATGTATATGTAAATTAAACGTAGTGAAAGGTTAGTGGTATTAATTTTGGACTCTCACGTTGATAATTGATATTCAATTACCAGTCATGGATATTTAATTTTCAATATTCTGATCGTGGTATAACTATTTTTGTTTAACTGACCTAAGTGGTGACCAGCACTTTAGGAATAATAAACTACCTTTAGGACAATAGTAGTTTAATGTTTTCTTTTTCATGGAGGTGGCAAACAAACATGTAGCCCTCCTGATGGTCAATGGCCCCTAAGATATTTTTATATAAAAAAGTTCTCTAAAACCCCTAACAAATAGTATTATTACGATAATAAAATAAGATTAAAATAGATTTTTGTAAACTGACCATTCAGTATTATATTTCACAGGATCATAATAAACATTTGGACAATTACGATCCCATTTTTCAATCACAATATTTCCGCTCCACCCACGACTCGAAGCCACGACACGTGACGTCACCCAAAAATATCCTTCACAAGAAAAAATAATCTCATATCGAAAAATAATATTAGTTCAGGGCGAACCCGTATCGCTGATTATGTTCCTGCTCTTATATTACAGACATAATTTCGTCCACGCGAGTATGTTGACCGAATACCAGGTATGGTTTGAGAAATCGTGTATTGTGTTAGAAACTCTACACTGCTAGAAACACTGCTGTGTTCTGGTCATTGGACACATGTTTCCAAACGTGCTACATCCTAGTATGCATCTTATTAAATATCACGTAAGATTGCAGCCAAACGTACGCCTATTCATAGTTAAAAAAATTGCACGAGGATTTTATCTAAAGTCGATCACAGATGCGATGGCACTCCTTAGGACTAAGATGGTCGAAAACTGCTTCATGCTAGAGAGATGTAGCGATGGTATTTCCTCATTCGAATTACCTGTCCGTACACATTTGCTTTAAAGATACAACTTCACGATGTTTTCAAAGAACTCCAAGTTGTTTCGAAAACTGCATTTTTAGAGTTTTAGAGTAATAGACCAAAATTAAAAGTGGTAGAGTCTTTAATGGTCACATTTCCTTAACACTAACTTACAAAATGCGTGCGTTAAGTTCATACGCATCTCTAATCAAAAAGCCAATCTAAATAAAAAGCTAACATATTAAAAATATCTTCACGAATATTTTTTGAGAACCCGAAACCGTTTTCAACTTCACATGCAGGTATATGTCAATAAAAATTGCATTTCCTTCTCAACGTGTGTATAGAACACAAATACAGACAAATAGTATTAAGAGACAACAAAGAATAACTTCGCTAAGTCTGCAAATCCGTAAAAATTTGCTCCCACTTCTCTTACTGAAACTACCGGAATCCGCCCAATATTTTTCAGCAAGCAACAAACATGTAAATGGCACAAAGGGGGAAGAATAAACGGGATATTTCGGTTTTCGGGCTGAACATTTTAAATCCAGACTTGTTTCGCAGACATATTAGAAATATCTAAAATCTTTCTCTACGGACCGAATGCGAGGTGAATTCTTTTTGTTTAGTGTTTTGGAATGGAGTTATATTTGTTTTTATAGCCAAAGTCATTACTCTGTCTAAATATAAAAATCTGTATATTGAGATTGACTGCCTGTAGGCGTGGATTTGTTAGAAGCAGCTTAAGGAATTGTCTTTGAAAAATTTTAGGAGCAGGATTTCTTTAAGTCAGTATATTTTTTTAATCACATTAGGGAATGACAAATAAGTTGTTACCATTGCTTCTGGATATGGATTTGATCTGAACTGGAATTCTAGCAAATGGCTTTTTATTAATTTACTAACCCTAATAATTTCATATACATAGCAAAGTAAAAAAACAACTTTTTAAACATTAGCACATATCTAACACACTATGAATTTACGTAAAATCAATTAATAACAATTAATTACTTTCATTAATTACCTACTAATATCAAAGTTATCATCGTATTCACATAAAAGTATCATTATATATTGCCTTGGAGAAATGACAGTATATCTCCAAGTATATTTCAGTTCATAAATCCCAAAGAAAAGCAAGCATGTATAAACGTTCCATTGTATGCCATTTGTCTACTAAATCGTAAGACTCTACGAACAAAGTTGTTCGTCTAATCCAATCTTCAAATTAGGGATTGTTTTTATTTGAAAAGTTGTTTCTAAGTTATTACATGGATTTGATTCTTACCAACGATTGAGCGATTTGATTGCTTTGTTCGCATTATCAAATCAATCTATTATTACTCACAGAAGTTTCTTTCCAAACAAGATTGAAAGAAAATTACGTTTATGTACTTTCGATAACATCTTAAATTAACTTGGGATTCTGTGAAACTTAGCCATTTCTATATTGACAATTATTAAGATTACACGTATAGTAAGCAAAGTAGTTAAAATTTTGATAAAATTTTCTTTATTAAAAACCAAATATTAAAATAGATAAAATTCTAGAGTTATTGTCTAGGTGTCTACATTAATATTCATTTTCCTTAAAATATTCTAAGTTATAGCGAAGTTATTGTCTAGATAACATTAATATACATTACGTCATTTAAACCATTCAATTATTATGATTACTCCATTGTGGTTTAACTGCTTTAGATCTTAAACGTTGATTACTTATCAAAACCAAAATACATACAAATACCTTAAAACAGAAGACTTCCTTAAGAAATATTAAAATGAGGTATACTTTTTAACTATCCCTGAATGCACTTAAGGGATTATAGGTATATTTTGGATAGAATCGATCAAGTGTATTGACACTAATGGCGACGAAAATAACTTTGAAGTTAAAAGGGCAAGTTTGTAACCGCTTCATCGTTGACAAATGACGCGTCCAAAAATACTTAAATCAACGCGTTCGTTATATTTTCTAAAATAACGTCGAGTTTGGAAACATTTTAACATACTGAAAGTTCATATCAACACACCAGAACACTTGTAAAGGCTGCTAAAGAACCAAACTTGCGGAAACTTTATCTGACTGAGTTCACAAAGTTCAAACGTTGTTTTTCAAACGGCATTTTACATTCGCTCGTCCTCTGTAATTTTGTACAATTTTCGGCGACGTATGACCAAATTCCACGAATCATAACATTCACCCTGCGGTCGCACGTATTTATGAACCGCGAATTATTTTTACCCAGTAATTAAATTGTGCGAATTTGTTTCGGAGACAAATGCTAAGCGAAATAGTCTTTGTATTCATGAAATAGGACGGCGTAGTAATTAGTTGCGATATTAAATTATTGTTTATGTTATTTTTAATTAACTGTAGTTTTTAGATATCAGTACATTTAAATTCTAGTAACGCATCACCTGTGAGAATCTCTCCTGTGCGTCCAAGATGTCGATGAAGAGGGACAACTTGTGGTCCATGATGGGGAACCCATTTCTGGGCTGCTGGAGTAGGTGCCGGACCGCCTCCCTCACGGCGGCCGGCGTGCTCGGGGTCCCCGGGGTCCCCAGCGAGGGGTACACGCCCATCAACCCCGACAGCCCGTGGAAGGTCGCCGACGGCTTCGGCGGAGTCTGCACTCCACCGCCGGGCAACGAGAGCCTCCGCGACGTCGACGGCGGCACAGCACCATAACCGTTCGTCATAATCGCGGGTCTTTGCAACTGGTAATCACTTCTCGAGGACGGCAGGTTGAAGGTCGCGCGCGGGAGCGTGGACAGCGTGTTGGGCACGGGCCGCGGCCGCCTCGGCACCGGCTGCAGCAGCGGCACGGAAGGCCAGTCATCGTCGATGGAGCCGATGGAGTGCGGTCGGCGGGCCACTTGGGTTATAGGACGGGGGGCGACGACGCTCTGAGGCCTCCGGGGGAGCCGGTCGGCCTGAATCGGGTTCGGCGGCGTGTAGGGCGAGAAGCCGCCGAAGTCGTCGTGGAGCGGGATGGTGGGTTTGGTGGGCTCGGGCGCGGGAGGCGGGGGGTCGTCCCAGCGCGGCCACGCGAGGCTCAGCGAGTCCGGCTTGCGGGGCGGCGCGGGCCGAGGCCTGCCCGCCCCCTCGGTCATGGCGGTGACGGCCGGCAGTGTCACATGGCGCGAGGCGTGCGTCGCGCGCGGCGTCCGCCGGCCGACTGACGCCGCGACGCCTGCACCCGTGCCTCCCCCTGCATCGACGCAGCGCCGTGTTTTGGTTTCGCCGGCGGTTTTTATTCCACGCGTACGTGTGCGTTACGGGTTACGGGTTCTCGGATTGCTCCACATTCGAGTCAACTTTTCCATGATTTATTACGCGCGCGCCGACCGCGAGTTAAAAGATTTCAACGGGTACGGCTCGGTAAATTACTATTTGTTTTCCTCGTTATTACGCTTTATTGCTGTTTTCCATTGTACTTATGTTTGTCTGGATTGTATTAAAGGAAAAATTCCAGTTGCTAACTTATTAAAGGCACCTTTATTAAGCGCGATCATTATATTGTGCAAATTTACAAAGGCTTACTTGTATGTACCTAAACTTGTGTACTGTTAATTAATAGCTTAAATTTTCATACTTGTCGACTCTTAAACATACTTACCGTAGCTCTAGCATAACCTAGTGTTAATTAAACCGACCACAAAATACAAGATGGCGATAAAACCACGCTATTCAATTTGACAAAGTTTGTCTAAGCGCGTTATAGACTGGTAGAATTAAGTGGGTCTCGTAAAAGATAATTTTACTAAGTGTAAGCGGAATTTCGGAGGTGCGTTGTATAATGCTAAACAGCTTAAGGACTTAACCAACAATGTTAACAAGTTTGGTTGAATTTCAGCGTATTAAGGTGACGCTACGAGTAATGTCTGAACATTTATTATGAGTAAACGCATCATACGAGTAACATGTGTTATACCTAAGGAAATTTGTATTATGTTACAGATAGATTAAATTCTAACTACAGTTTTGTTTTATGGCATACTAGCTGATCCCCGCTGTTTCACCCGTATTAAAGAAGTTAAAGACATACATACGTGATACCTGGCTCTCGCGCGACAACGGACGCAGGCAAGTGAAGCGCGCGCAAATGTTTATTTTTTTTAATAAAGCAGTAACGCCTTAGCTCTTCAGCTATTTTTCAGTGAAAGTCCAGTAAAAATCGGTCTAGCCGTTTAGAACATTACTTCAAACAAACAGACAGACATTTTTTACTGTATTTTAGTACTATACCTAAGTACCGTGTATACTCTTATATGTATCTAGTAAAAAGTTGGTATTAAAAACAGTTCATTTTTATTTAATTGTGTGGATGTATGGATTAAATAGAAACTTAAACTTATAATACATGTTCAAAATTATATGTCCAGTTCACTTATTAAAGTTAACACTGACAGACAGACAACGCTGAGCTTAAAGTCAAAGTCTAAATGCATAGAATTTTGCAAAGGAATTCCTTTACTACGATGATGAGTTGGAATGGTACTAAGACAATACTTGAGTAGATACGTTCATGCTTTAAGTTCGTTAATGTTTGCCGCAACTCCTATGACCCACTGCTGGGTACGGGTCTTATCCCACAACTGAGAGGCTTGGGGCGTACTCCACCACGCTGTTCCAATGCGCGTTGAATTTGATGGAGGGGATACGGATTAGTGGCCAGCCTGTTGAATATTTTCAAACCGCCCACAAGGCCTCCGACAAGGTTTAACGACTGATATCCAATGATAACAACCGGGACCGACAGCTTAACGTACCCTAATGAAATTTTTGCCACTAGCGGTCACCCATCCATCTACTGACCGCGCCGTTGCTTAGCTTCGTAGATCCACGCAATCCGCAGGGCTATGCGCACTTCATTCATCGTTAATGTTAATTGTTATTAATGTTAAACATTGTTAATTAAAAATTAAATAGATACTTGCTGGAACTTATGCAGAGAAATATTTATACCGCTTGAATATTACAGTTTTGAGATTAAAATAAAATTGTTCACAATTTAATTCTTTCCCGCCCTGACTTAGTTTTTATTCGTTTGTAGCATCTAGTAATTTAAATAATGAAGTAGGCATTACTACAAGATGGCACAAGATTTATAGTAATAATACTTCACAATATAAATGAAACATTACTAAGTTCTGACTAATAAATGTGAAATAATCACGTCTGTCCGAATCAAAATCGAATACGAAAGACTATTGTAAGTCTTAACTACATATAATGAAAGTAGCAAACGGGCATACAGTGCACCAGATGGTAAGTGGCCACTGCCGCCCATGAACATCTCTTATCAACCTCAGCTAATATAAGTTCTGCCTGAATTCGACCACAGAAGCGTTGCTACCCTCGAGAACTAAGATAGAACGCCTGGAACAAATGTCTCCCTAACCACACCTTTAAGACCAGAACACAGCAGCGCTAAACATTGCTAATTTTATTTTAGAATAAATGCGATGTCAATTAAACTTTCATAAATGTATCAAATTGAAATTCCATAAGTTGGAACTATACGCCATCAGGAAACTAGGTCCAAGCTGTTCGTATAAGCTAAGGGCGGCCGCACACGCGCGATCTATATCGAGATCGTATCGTAAATCTGCGATTTATTGCCACTCCTGGTATTTGCTTGCTCCATCGCCTGCTAATACACTGGAAGTGTTCGTATCACACAATTTGCAAATTGCATCACATATGTATGTTTGGGTATTAACTTTAAACGGACATCAAGACGGCTGAAACAATTTAAATGATTATTAATATTAATTTACCTAACCAAATTTACCTAAATTGGTGTCGTAAAAATAATGGTTTTCAGGTAAATAATAAACATAGAGGATAAAACATTTATGATGATAATGTTCATTTATGGTAACACCATATGCATATTGAGAGAAGTATAGATATTAGGTACTTTTAATATTAACTCTTTTATAATTAATTTGTCTGATTATATGCTTATTCTAACATTCAAAATAAACGTAATGATATTGACCTATGCCTATGCCTGAGAAATAGAAGTGTCGATATTAATAGATTTTACTTGGCCAACTCTACATGTTCTTACAGTAGCCCCGATCCCAACAGTGGGACAGTAATAGAATATTTATGATAATGACATATCCAATAAACAACAGAGTTACCCTGTGGTGCTACCTCAACACGAAACGGGCAGCCAACAAACTAAAACTGAAAAGAGAAACGAAACAGCATCATAAAATCATAACCGGTAAAGATTTCATGAAACCAGCATACAGGTACATTACTGGAGTGGATGCAACGAACTCTAAACCGCCACTTAATGCATTTCGAGTGTTGCTATTTTAGCGTTCGGTGTTGCCGCTTCGAATGTTTAATGAAAGCGTTATGCTCGTGTCACACTGGATGGGCTAAGTTTCTAATTGATGTGTGTGAATGTGCGTGGTTTTAGTTGCAGTTCTAAATTGAGGTCGTGTTTCGATCTGCAAAAAATGTTACTGGCTATTTGTTAGTTGTTAAATGTTTTAGTGTAAATAATGTAGTGGGTCGTAATGCAAGTGTAGGCTATATAAAAGTTAAATACTTTTTCATTTAATTTTGGCGCTAATTTTGTAATTATTTACTATTAGAATGTATCTATAATATAAATAGATAAAAACAAAACAGATTAGTAAGATTATTGTTTTGTCGACAGATCTTTTTTTTAGTTGGCAACCATTAGTGTAATAAAATGTTATTTTAAGATTTCAATTAAACGACGAGGAAACGAAAACGAATGAAGAAATCTAAAAATGGAAATTAAAGCGGTCTACAAATAAACGGTCAAAATTCAACGAGGAGTCAGACCCATAAATTCGGTTCTTATTCAAATGTGTCTCCGCTAGATGGCGCGACTATATATCATCCAGTGTGGGACGACACTAATAGCGATCAATTGTCCGAATGTAGCCACCGATAGCACCTGAAACTGTTCAACTAGTGTTGACAGGTCCGGAATTTTAATCGGGACAGACGGTTATACAAATGGAGATTTAGGTTTGTAAATCGGGAAAAACAAAATATATATATTTTTAATTAATATTTAATTTAATTTTTCAAAAACAACATTTGTTTCATAGTATGTTTTTTACAAAGCATTTAATTGTTGTTGTTGCATGTAATCTGTATACTCTTTCTTTCTGTAAGATTCGTGATATAATCCGTTATTTTTCCATTTATTGTTTTCATCAATTTAATGACTTATCAGTACACTTAAGGTACCGATAAAACGGGACATTTAGTATCCCGATCAACTGTAAGGCGGAACAAATCCGGCTCCCCTAAAAATCAGGACGTCCCGTGTAAATCGGAACACCTGGTAACTCTAGGTTCAACCCATATTGGGAGTTAGTTCGATGATGATTGATAAAAGGGAAGGGTTAAGTCTATTTTTGAGTTTTATTGAAGTGGTGTAAAAATAGCACAAGTTTTGAATAGTTGGTCTACATGATCGGAAAAAAGCCAGCCTATAGACCTCCCTATGGAATAAAACAGACGCTTTCTATAATCATAACTCCACAGTAGGATTTTCTCCTGTGTCGTGGGTGCCATGGACACACAAAGACGAATACACAAACACCCAGACCCAGAAC
>DWPV01000428.1:0-29345 GCA_018251915.1 Urbanus proteus proteus | reverse complement strand
GTAACTTTTGGTTGTACTTAATACCTATCTTTAATTTCAAAGTGCGTTACATGATTCATACTTAGTATTTTGAACAACTTTTACTAGACTATGATATGTATTAAAAATATATTTAGGTTTAGGTTAGGTTAGTATGTACCTATACCTAAACCTCTATTGATACTAACGGAGATACTAGTACAGTTATAAGATGGCATTATCTTGTAAACAAAAGCGTATCTAAAAGATGATTCAATACCACGCTATCATAGCATCACAGTCTGCAATATCACAACATCGACCGTAAACTTCGCGAATGAATCGACCGAATCAAATGAAGCCTTCAATCGTTCACGAATAGAAGAGAGGTAATGCAAGCAATTTGTCATGTACGTGAGGACACGCGGAATCAATTTTGAGGCACGCGCCACCAACAAACCGTTCCGCGTAATAAAATGGTAAAACGGAACACCCCAGTTCACGTAATAAACGCCGAGATATGGCGGCGAGACTGCTTTTTGCTAGAATCTGGTACGACTAATTCAATTAAAGATTAGTTTTTATCGACAAGTTTTTCTGATTTGGGTGTAAATTGAAACTGTTGTATTTCTACACTTTTGCTTGTGAAATATTTCGGTGCAAAGTTGTATAACAACTATGGTCGACTAAACATAAAGGTACCACCGTCACACATATTTTTAATCTTACATACAAAGGCAATTCTTGTGTTTGTATGTAAGATTAAGGTTGCCGGCTCACAATGAGGCGACTTAATCTTCACGAGTAGCAAAGAATCTATGCAGCATGTTAGCAAAGCATCTTTCTTATAAAACCCCTATTCAATATGAAGTTGGTTACAGATGTAAGTGACAGTGGCCACTTACCAAAAAAAGCAAATGATTTAAGCTAAACCACGTATCTATACAAATAAATAAAATGGAAGTGTCTGTTTGTGATTTCAAAATAACATTTTTTTACTCAATGCATATAAAAGTATAGGTACACGATACCTATAACGAAAATGCAATTAAAAAAATCGTCTATCTGTCTGTTTGGCTGAGCTAATCTTTTAAACGGCCAGACCGATTTTGATGGGACTTTCACTGGCAGATAGCTGAAGGTCTAATGCGTAACATAGGCTACTTAAATTTTCGAAAAAAACATGCGCTTGCGGACTCCCTCGCGGGATGTTACCTATGTTATTCCTTTTTAATTTTTTAACGCGGGTGAAACCGCGGGGATAAGCTAGTCAACTAATATTTTTACAAACATCGTAATATTATTGTCACTGTATAAAGGCGCTGCGCGCTGGAGGCGAGACGGCTTTTTGCCTGCTCGAGCGGAGTACGGTTAATTCAATTAATGTTTAGTTTAGCGGCTAGTTTTTTGGTTACGTTCAAGTTGAGGTGTTAGTTTACAAAATAATGTAGGTATAAGATACCGAGTATACTAATATGCAACAAGTTTTGTGTCTAGATGACATCCTATTTCTTTAGTTAGGTACATTTATTATCAAATAATTAAACGTTGTTTTGATTTGTTTCGCTCAAATAAATAATCACACCACATAAATACATTTCATTTCTTAGTATCGAGAAATGGTTGTCTTTGCAAATGACTCTTGAGAAGCAGAAATATTCTGTTTTCCTGCTAACGTTTTTTGGTTGGACAGTGCCAGTTGTAACTTTATGACGTCAGTTTGCAAGATATAAGACGATAGGAAACGGGGCCTTGAGTATCTATTAAATCTTTTCTTACCAGCCCTGTACATTGCGAATTCAATTAGTACGAGTTACGGGGCCATTTTTTCTGCACCATGTAACTTGTGACTCTATTATTTACTTTAAGAAAGACGTAGGTCTAGATAAATGGCTACTGTTTCGCTGTAATGGCCTGTTTCACGTCAAGTAAACTGAAATTGATTGCTGTGTTATGTCTTATTATTTTGTCATTGATGGTTTCGTGAGTGTCTGTAGACATCTTTACAATAAAGCTGAATATATATTGGTACAGGTCGACCCATTTCGATGTATTGATTATATTGTAACCGTTTTAATATATTTTCTTCATATCACATTAATGATACAAGGAAGATATTGTAATGGGTGTTAGGTAGGTCATTATAGAAATGTTGGCGGCTGAATAATGCAAGTCAAGCTAGGTTATATGTATATCACCCCTAAAAACCTGGGGATTGTTGGATAAAAAGCAAAAAAAGCATGTACAATTTCGAATAATTATTCATTTTTCAAACACGATCAATTAGCCCACCCCTAACAATTTTACTTCTAAACTTTCGTGTACAAAACCTTTCCAGAAGCAAATCCTTAAGAAATAATAAATCTTAACTTTTAATCCGTTCGAAGAAGTTATATAAAGTTTTATTACAGCGCTGAGAAATAACATTCGCTCTAAACTTGGGTCTACGTTACTGTTTCAGTTGTAATGTTTATAACTGTTAAGCGATACAGTTACGATTATAAAAAGTTATTTCTTAATTGGTAGAACTTTCCGTTTTAATGCAGTTAACTGCGGCAGTTTCTATCACACGAAGTGTCAAGAAGTCGCTTATAAAAGTTTGAATGGAAAGTGTAATGTAATGATCAGTTATTTACATGATTTTTATACTTATTAGCAGGCTAAATAGTAAGTTAATATACATATGATACAAGCACGTAAAACAGACGAAAAATAATAAAATAGGTAGGTAAGTAAAAGAAACATTTTAAAATACAATTCAGTTTACCTATGCGTAAGAAATTTAAACACAACATTCAGATATTTGTCTGGCCGGGAATCGAACTCGGAGCCCACTGCGCGTCAAATTGGTATGGTACTGCTTCGCAACGCGGGTCGTCAATATAAACAAGCTATAAAACTAGTGACGTCATCATAGGTTCGCCTCGAGTAATACCTGATAAGTGAAGAATATTTTTTCCATACCTTTATGACACCCACATAGCTATTAGTTTTTATGCGAACATCACACTAATCTTTACGACTATTTGATTATGTTCCCGCAGTTCATAATAGAGTGACTAGAGGTAGATGACCATAAGTGTAGTATAATTTAGTGCCTGTAAATATGTACACATTTTAGTCGAGTCACGGTAGTACCTAAAGCGAAGGAAGTAATGTTTTTAACATTCATGTAGAGATATAAATCTAGAGTGAAATTAAGTAATGATTTATATAGAAATTAATATATTTTGCTTTATATTTTGTTCTTTGATTCATACCATTTTCAATTGGAATCAATAGGGAATTGTTCAAGTCAAGAGTGTGCTTCTTCTAAGCACACGTGCTACATTCTAGGCTGCATCTTACTTAATATCAGGTAATCGTAGTCAAACGTAAGTCTATCAATTGCTAAAAAAATGATGTTGAATGTATTTATCAAAAATTTTCCATTAAATGCGTAACGCTTTCCACGTCGTTGATGTCGCGGACACACATAAGATAATTACTATCATGGACATTATAACTAGTACATAATACAAACACAAACACAGACCCAGACCCAGTAAGGACATCAAAATTCATCATTCAGATAAATATCTGGTCGGGGATCGAAGCCGGAATTCATGGCGTTTCAGGCCAAAATCGTGACCGCTCCGTTTTCTGAAAAATTACACATGTGGGACTTTTAATCAGAATTAAAAATAAGATAAATGAATAAGTTAAAATAACATGTGATGTTTTTCGATTTGCATTGCTTTTATTCACCCGACTTAATTTTACGGTATGACAAACGACGAAGAGAGTTTTGTTCATATTGTAGCAAGTAGAGCAGAAAAGACTTTAAACTACATTAGACATCGTGTAAGATCGTTCGTTGTTCTTAGAACACCTTTGAACGTAATGATTCAGTACAAATTTCGTAACACAAAACATATATTACAGCAACATGTCATAATTATGATGTTACATTTGAAGCGAGATCAAAGTAACATAGAGATCATTTGCTAGTTTCCGTACTGTATTATGCACTAGTCTGAGACAGAAAGAGAAAGCTATATGCGATAAGTATTTCTAAGACGCGGTGAAAAAATAATAGATATAATTAACAGAATATTTGAATTGCTTATTGATAGTTAGGTAAAATGGTAATAGGTATCTTAATTGCAATTTTAAAATAACTATTAAATTACGTTATTTGCATTTTGTAGGAAGTAAATTATTTCACAATTTATGTCCCAAAAATATATAGAGTAAATACATATTAGGGCAGTCTTCTTGTAGCTTGTAGCTTGTAGAAGTGTAGTCTAGTATTGTAGAAATTCTTAATTTGTTTAAAATCATGCTTAATTTGCACGATGCTCGATTTAAAGATGACTAAAATGATGTAGGTACTTTAATATGTGATTTGGTCTTGATTGTGATTTGGACTTGAGGGCATGGTCAAATATTGTATCTGCAACTACAACAAGAACATAGAGCCCTGCCCTCCCTTTTAGAGTTCAAAAGTATGTTTCAAGCTGGCAATTGACGATATCTACAAACTCATCAAACATTGAAATCAGTGGAACAGTCTTGGAGATTAGCGCGTACGTCAACTTGGTCTGTATCAATTTAATCTCTTTGAGTATCTACACACATGCCTTATAATAGTATAGCCACAGTTTATTCATTCGCTATAAGTAAAGCTCGACTCCTTTTTGTCGTATCCGGTGAGGCATCTGATAGGTGGACGATCTTTATACAAGGGCAGTTACTCGTACAATGTATTCACATCTTTTGAAGATATGTATCGATTTATAGCAAGTTTTGTTTTAAGTTTTATAAACCGAACGCTGTGACAATTTTAATTTATAATTGACGTATTTTTGCAGCAAAAAAACGTGTTTTATTTTTTACTTAACCCTTTTGACACAAACATTTTATAAAAATATTATATTTTTAAACGTGATAACAAAAACATAAAACTTTTTTAAACGTCACGTTTGTTATTGAAGAATGTCGGCACGAACAATTTGATGGTATATCTACGTATAAAGGTGAAAATAATTGTTTACGTTGTACATATATGTGGGTATACTAAAAATATGTTTATTACACAAGTTATTAAAAAAAACAAGAAAAGTAATTTATCGTACTTAAAAGATGTGCATGTTATTTTCCTTCCGAATTACTTACTGCAAAAACTTTAATTCAAATCGATTCCATTCGACTTATATTTAAGGCTGAGGAAGGAATTTTCATTTCTCAAGCACCAAGTTTCTTGCATTCTTACGTAGCGATAGTTTCTCAGTGAGTTCAATTATGTCGAAAGTTAGGTTCTCCATTACCATCAACTAAGGAGTTACTTAATATAAGTGGCACTTAGTGATACCGGTGGTTTCGGTAGTCGGTTTAATTATTGATATTACTGTACAGAATTGAATATTAAAAGCTTACATTAGATATCGGCAGCCTTTTGATGTTCTCTTATAGAATAAGCCAAGGCTTTAAAGGGATTTAATGTCCTATTATGATCATTCCCAATGTATGCTATTGCAAAGTAGATAGGGAAAATTCCACTCTATTTTATGGTGGGTATTTGTCACTATATTTATGAAGTTTAATTAAAAGACCCTATATAATAAATTATATTCAGATTTTATGTAAATAAGTGCTTTAGATTCCCTTATAAAAGTTTCTTATAAGTGACAGATTACAAATATAGTGCTTCGTAGCAATACTTTTAGAAACTAAGCTTCAAAAGTTTTAAACTAAGCTTCACCCCTAAATTATTTCTTCCTAATAACAAAAGAATTAAGTGCTGCTGTGGTCTGATTTAAGCATTTACAGATACGAGGCGTTGCAGCTTAGTCTTTACGGGTAGCAAAACATTTTTGAACGACCTCAGATCGGACTCTAATACTATTGGGGGTTGATTAATAGATGTTCATGGATTACACTGGCCCCTATCACGTGGGCAGCATGATTATTTGGTACTACCATAATGTATAGAAATTAATTACAAAAGAAACTTCAATATTGAGTATGTTGAAGTGATAATAATACCGTGTTGACAATTGAAACGGATCTCAGTGATCTTCAGGCATGATGTCAGTCTGCGGTCACTCCTTATTCATGCACAGTATAAGTTTACTTGGCACGTTGTGGCGAGATTAAAAAAACACTGTCGCATTGTGGCACGATACTGAGATACGTTGCTTTGTGCTACATTCGTTTTGTCTCTGTGCACATCCTGAACGGTGTCGTTGACCTCCAATGAAAAGCTGATTTCTAACAGCTCTTTTGTTCAGATGTGAATGTACGCTTGCGCTATTTTACGTACTCGTGGATTCTAATTGTTGGGATTCCGTAATTCTCTTCGTGACTTCGGAGCCGTCGCGGCGCCATACGTAAACTGTAGTAAAATAGTAACGCGTGATACTTCGAGAAATATGTTTGGTCTCACGCTATTTGAAGGCATCTATGTGAGACATCGAATTTCATATTTCATAAGCTTCTATCGTAAAACTGCAAAAGTATTGAAACCCCATAATATAAGGTACTGATCGACTTTCATAAAAGATGATTAATTTCAGTTGTTAAAGTGTACTTTGAACGAATTTTGTTTCTCATTTACAATGAGGCGGCCAACACCATCTTTGACCTCAGGAACAGCCAATGAACTTATCTGTGATTGACTTTGGATTAAATCCTTGTTCTACATATGTATATGAAGTTGGTGGTTGCATAAATAGCGCTCGGAACATTTAGAACTCAATAATATCATAAATATCGTAAAATCATCATTCCACGCCATATCACTTTCATTTGAATGCTTATTTCTTGCAATTGAATGGATACTTAGTAATTTATAACCCTGAGTATTTCATAAAAATTTTACATGTAAAATATGGAGTTCGAAGCTTCCCCTTCATTACGAGGTAGAGCTCCATTATAAACGGCCCCAATTAGCGACAACTTAGCGGCGATGTAATTTTCACACTGCGGAAGAAAATTAATACCATGTAATTACTTTAAAAAGGAGACGTGAATATTTTTGTAATGCATTTGGTGTTATAATTTGTAATTAACAGAAGCCTATATATTTTGTAGATTTATAGGGGCAGTTACAGATTGTCAGTTACAATATTTTTTCCATATGACTACAGGATCGAAATATTATCTCCTTAATTGAGATCTAGAAAGAAACTTAACGTTTTTTGCCTTCTTTTCATTTATTTTAATATGTTGTTTTAATACCATATTTTTAATAAATAATAACAAAAAGGCACCAGTAGCTTGCACATTAAGTAAGACTATGCAAGTAAGTACTTCATGCAACATTACATCGACACTTTGATGTAACTGGCTAATGGCGATTGCAGTGTAAACATCTAACGTAGATTATAATGGACACGTTACTCTACTTTACTAATACAAAATTGCGTATACTTTTGCGTTGGCTATGCATGTTCAAATATTATTTTTAAATTTCTTCTTTGTAGTCATACACTCTTGACAGAGTGGTCGTGGCATTATGTTGAATTTAATCATCACAGCTGTCCTGGACAGCACCTCGTGCGATCATTTTCCACCGACTTCTATTGCTGACATTGTGGGAGCATTTAACAATGGAACGTTGTGTGTTAGATCTTATTAGGTCTGTCCAGCGTGTGGGAGATCTGCCACAGGACCGATTTCCTTCCACCTGTCCCTGAACTACAAGCCGCACCAAGGAGTTGTCGGTTCTAATTTTTAAATTTACAGAAATGCATCTCAAGTGATAATGTAATGAAACACTATCCGAGTCGTATCGGATTCGTAAGTGTTGATTTCGATCGGCACGTAACGCAAGAAATAGGACGTAACGTGGACGTGGCGTGAACAGGTGTGTGCACTGTGCCATCGCTGCCACACCTTTTCTGTCCTCATCATTAACTGATTCTGACGTATCGGATGATTCAGAATGAAAAGGGCTGATGATCGCATAGCATTTCAATCCTTTTATATAAGCCATAAAGCAGGCGGGCTACCTGATGGAAAATAGCCATCGTCGCCTATGGACATTTGCAACAACAGAGGAGCCGCTGATGCATCATCGACTTTAAAGAAGAGCTCTTTTTGTACTTTTTTTGAAGAGCCCCGTGTCATAGCGTTCTGGGCATACCTCGGGAGGAAGTTCATTCCACATTTTGCAAGTTCGCGGCAAAAAACGATCGTGAAAACCGAACCGTGGAGGACCGCCACGAGTCCAGTTGATTTGGATGGAACAATAAAGGAGGAGGTTCTCAATCCGACTGTTTTTTAATGTTTGACTGCACTTGGCCAGCTTAGAGACCAGATTGGCTGACTTCTCATTTCTTATAATAGCATCTGTGTATGAATAAGCAGTGGGTCATCATATCGAATGGTTTTTAATGCTTTCTCACATTTATCGTAATACGTGAAGAAATGAGAACTTTACATGGCAACAATTGCACAATACGTTGTGTATAAACAGCACCAAATTAGAAAAAAAATAGATGTACTGGTCTTAGTACAATTATTTTCTTCTGTAATCTAAAACAAAATAATTCAGACAACAATACCAAGTTCTTGTTGCGACAAAATAGGTCTCCGGTGCAGAATTTAAGGCTAATATTGTCAAGATTTATGTTGTTAAATCTCTCTTGAGGGATTACAGAACAATGTCCTAGAAAGGGACAAGGAAAAGTGATACGTGAAGTAAATCTTTTTGAAGATAAATATTGCAAAAGGTAAGATTTCATTTATACCTGGTACAAATTTTATAGTAACACAAATGTAGTACCTACAAATGTTTTGTATCGTTTCAATCAAAGCTAACACTTAAATGACTTTAAAGGATTTTCGGAAATGGAACTAGTAGCTTTTTGTACTTTTGTTTTCTACCGGAAGCCGATGAGAAATTGATTGTTACCTGTAGTCTATTTGCCTTCCTACGCCTGTACGAAGCACAAATACGCTTCTATGAGGCAGAAAGAAGAGGGGCACAGTACCAGTGTAGTCACTGGTACTGTGCCACTTCAGCCGAACTACTATACAATGATCATGTATCTTTCGAATCAGAATATAATTGGTAAGCAATGAAGCACATTCTTAAATGTAATTGGGATTCTAAAGTCGAGCTAACGTTTCGGTGCTCAGTTTTATCAATACGCGTTAGCAACAGTTACATCACACAAGATGCACGATACACATACAACTATGATTGACCTACTACCAAAGCCGAAGCTATTAGCGTACTACAAAAGGTCTATTCCAACATTCCATTACAATGGTGGTTCCATCGTGACCACACATCGATGTTTTGAAAGTGGACAACGTAATCGTAGCACGTCGGGAGAATTGCGATTCCAAATGTCAAATTATGACAATGGGCTCTTTTCAATCGTGTCGATCGTGGAGTGATCACGACGGTTCGGCGTCCGGGGTTAGGCTACTGTCTGATTTAATATTCAATAATGTTAGCGATATGTATCCGTGTGAATACAGTAAAGGGCGTAGTTGTTTCAAAACGACAGTTTTTTTAGCGAAGCTTTTTATAAACTTTTAGCTATCTTTGTGTTATACGTATATCTTTTTCAAAATTTGTAACCAAATATGTCTGTAGTTTCTACATCATTTTTTTGTCTTTTTGTTTGTCTATGTGTTTGAGATCGTATTAAACAAATCAAAAAAATAATAATTTAAAGATTTCAATACATTTGTTATCCATTTAATCATTAAGTCTTTGTTACATTCAAATCCATCTATTCTATCCAAATTTATTACGATTTAAAGTTAAGTTACACTTTTAAACGCGTGTGGTACTGTAAAGCACAACTGGTGTAAAAACATCCATCCATCCATCCCATATAAGTAAACCAGCATAGTGCATTTAGATTAATAGATATTTTAACATAAATTCGTCTAATTATAAAAAAGCTAATGTAACATAGGTATTTCATATCTGCTGAATAAGTATATATTAAAGTATAAACGTAAATTATAAGAGAACATAGTAATTATTTTGAAGAGTAACATATAATCTGAATTTAATATTAATGGTTTTATTATTTTAATATTTAGCGAGTTCCTTAATATTTTATACGACACACTTCTTCCTTGGCATGCTAAATTATGTAATTGCATACCGGAGTAAAATAGCTGGATGAAAAATGAGCGTAATTTTATTTCGAGAAAATTATATAGCTTTTTGTTTTTTGTGTGACCGGTGCCTTTAATCTGTAATAGAGTATTGCCATCCAAGTTCAGTATTGGCAATTTTAATAGCGACATCGCCAAATAGTGCATTCGATTCTGCATTTGAACGATACCTAATAAGGATGTAATGCATTAAAGATTGCTCGTAAACGTTTGTAGTGACTTTATCTAAACGAGATACACGTAAAGGCATGTTCCTTAGATATTTAAGGTCTTTATTTTGTCAATCGTTGTCTAGATATTGTACGATATTGTAATGTAAGCTTCTTTAAATTGATTTAAGAACTATTGATACTATTACATATGTAAATTTAATTCAGCTAAAGTAAAAGTTAAATATTACTTTAATAACCTATGTCTATCTTTATAGGAAAATCCTATAAAGATAAACATATAAAATCACAATATTTGTATATATTTCTCAATTACACATTTTGTAAAATATGCGAAAGGTAAATATAAATACCTCGTTTTTGGTAACATTCTTTATGGATCTAAGTTATACATGCATATGTTGTTTCTACGTCACCACGGATAGATAAAGCTCTCCATCATTTTTAGATAGATAGAACACTCAATCAAGTTTTCATTTCATCCATCAAGAGCCCTTATAAGTTCACTGCTTGACATGGGCCTCTGTCAAAAAAGATAAATGAAACAGGCGAATTTAAACTAATATAAACTACGAGTACACTAATGTTTCAGAAATGGAAGATTGCTATTTTTCAAGATAAGCATGGTCAGATCAGTTGTGTATAAAATGAATAGTTCTTTTAGCATTTCATTAGGTAATCTATTATAGTCATCGTTTTATTTCGATGAAGGTAAGGGAGAGACACTCACACAAGTGGTAACTTAGTCCTCGGGAGTGGATGCGTCTGTTGGTGACTATAATGAAGACCTCATTTCCACCTATGATTGATTTCTATGCCTAACACATATACTACTTATGGCGTGCAGTAACTGTAGTAACATTTACTATCTAAAGAGCACTAATAAGGGTTTGATTATAGAAAGTTCACGTTACACACGTTATTTTACTAAAACCTCAAACCGTTTTAGGGGCACATAGTCATACGAAAACGTACACAAATGTGCGCAAATGTTTACTTGTAACCAATAGAGACGCCCTACAATACATTGCATCACGTTTGTGAAGTGGCCGACTCTAACAAGGCGGTCGTGGGCGGAAGTTAAATACCGCGATGTTTCCGGATATGGAGTTTTAAGGGAATCTACTGAGTTTCTTGCGCCGCCTCTTTTTCATAACAAATAAACCTTCCGAGGCGGTGGTAGAGTTTTTGACGTTCAAAAAGTGTTCAATATGAATCAACTTTAAATAAATGAGATTTGAATTTGAATTTACTTCATATGCTACGATTTTTAATAGGACCAAAAATTCTATTCTCTTTAATGCATAACAGCGTTGAATCATTTTGACCCACTTAGTGAGTGAGTAATCATGTTAGGTTCCCGAGCTAGGTAGGCCATCAGATTACTACTCATTAATATAGACTTTGGTAAAAAAAAAATTGGGAGGGTGTTTACTTACGTGTTATAAGTACTCCAGATCTTACTGTAAAATTAAAAAGTAATTTTAAAAATCGCTTCCCTACTGTTTAACAGATTATCCATTAAGAAAGCCATTGATTATGATGGTTACAACATCAAAAAAATACAAAAAAAAAATTTTTTTCTCGAGTCTTATCCAAGTTATTTATCGTAACTTCAATCACCAAACATTGATGGGTACATACTTAAGTAACATTTCGCACATCCGTCCGTTAATTCAGACAGGTATCTCCTCACCTCACGTATAAATCAGTCAAAACAATCGGGTACCTTGTACGAACGGAATTTTGCACGTAACGATCCTTATTGCAACGCAGGCCATTGCAGCTTGACCTATCCACTCCGAGATTTAAGTGTTCAAACTTAAGATCTGCCCACATCATCCGGGGCCGGAAATGTATTTCTGTGCTACTCTTAAAACCGTTTTAAACATTAAAAAAATGAATAAGACAGTATTATACTTACCTATCAGTATTAAGCTTTTGCATTTGTTTCATGTAGGTATAGGTAATTAAGCTAGTGTGAAGTTTAAATTATGACGATAGCATTATCGATTTTTTCCTTGCAATGTTGCCCCTTACTATAAAATTAAGTAATACTTAATTACTATTTAATACGCACTTTATTTGCGGTTCGAATTCCGACCCTCTAATGTGATATGCCAGAGTTTATGTTTACGCGTGTATCATTGTATTTATCATCACCCACTTGTGTGTACTAATAATTCAACAGAAAGCACGTAAATAATTGAATATTCTATTCAAAAATATGAGGATTACTTTACGTAGTGAAGCTTATAACTTATTACTAGTAGCTTGTTTCTCGATTGTAAATAATGTCGAACTGGAAAACGGGGAACGTAAGTAATAATGTTACTGGTTACTGTACAACAAGACTTATAATACTGGTAATCTAAAACTGTAATTTTAATGCAACTTCCTAGATGGTTACTCTAGTTTCTGGCCTTAAAGTTTAAGACAAATCTCGAGTACCTAGCATACTAGTACACTAAGAGATATAACTCAGTTCGCAGCTCAAATATCATGCATACAAAATTTTCGGAGGTTTGTATTAGAAATTAATAAAATAATTTGCCTTAACAGTAATATAAGATATCGTGACATGTATCAAAGGGCGGCAGTAGCTACTTACCATTTGGATTGCACGCTTGTTTCCTATTTTTACATTATTACAGCTTTTTACATTTAACCTACGAGTATTGGGAGATAGGTATGTTCAGTTTCAGTACCGTTATGCTACCAGACAAAGACTGGTGCATTAGATTTGATCCTTATCATCATTGCAATCTTAAAGTCGACATTTGTAATTAGACATCTTGTCTGTTTTGACAAATTTAAAGCAGATATTTTTATATTTCAAAACCTGTTATTATCTACATACGATCAAACCAACTTCCTTCCTTTGTCAATCAACCTCATACGATGAGGCGTTGTAAATAAATGACAGGACGGACACGTAATAACGGCCTGTCAGTAGGGATGGTTATCCTTTCGATAAAATATCGATTTTGAAATCGATTTGAATCGAAGTCTAAAGAATCGATCTACAAGATTGAGAGGTTCAATCCCGATAAATCAATCTTTGATTTATTACATTTCTGCTCATAGAATATATCGCTTAAAAATATTTCATCTCCTCTGACGACTAGCAATAAGTCAACAAAAAATAAAACAGATACTACATAGTAAAAAGAGCAAGTCAGGAAAATTGAATTAAATTTCGATTTTGTAGTATCTTAGATTGATTTGTTAAACAGATTCATTGCTTAGTATTGTTTAAACATCGATTCTTCGATTAATCGCTCTCATATTACCTTCCTTCCCTACTTGTCAGTTGCTCTTATTTATTTACTGGTGGGAGGCTGAACACCCACACACGTGAACTCGTTAGCCTATCTACACTTTGATTCACGTCTTCTAACGCAGTGCACTTAAATTTTCTTTTGACGCATATATTTAAAAGAGATCGTGTGGATTTTATAAGAATCGTGAATCGTGTCACTCACTTTGTTAATTCGCCAGAGAGATTTGATTTTTTTAAATACCTATTTAAATGTATTTGCCATTTCATAATCCACCTATTACTGTTCTAATGCTGGTCCTAAACCTTCTTTGACAAAAGAAAGAGAGCTGGCTAAGATGGGATTAGCTGATTTCACACAATTTTGATATGTTTTTAGATGTGGCAAGTGCATTTTCTCAAATGTAATATATGTATTGGTTACTTACATTTAAATTTTAGTATTTTACGTAGATAGATACATAAAGATTTTAATTTGTTAGCTAGATAGTTTGATACATAACGAATAATGAGACTATATAAATGTCCATAACATGTCTTAAAAGAACTCTACGAGAAAAATAATAAGGTGATAAAATTGTCACCATGAAATTGAAGTTCCTGTTATTTCTACACTATGCTTAAATGGCCAAGATCAAGATTCTTCGTTATAAATTCAAAACAACAATGTTTAATTAAGAGCGTAGTTGATAAAAAACCAGATTACAACACTCTCTTAAAAATACCATCAGATTGTAAGGAATGAAAATAAACCAGCGATATTTTCGTAATCAACATTGTCATTCGGCGAACGGGAATTAATTAAAAAATTCCATCGTCATTCTCCAATAAATTACATTCGAGTTATGGAAACAAAATGGGCGCGTTACTTTTTATTGTCATCGAGTCACGAGGCAAAAACTTTCGCTTCCGTAGGTATTTCGACTTGAGATTTTGAAGCTTAGGGCGCGTTCACATGTGCTACTGGGATTTTTTGCGTGTACTACGCGGATAATACTGGCTGGTGAGGCATGTAGAACATTGCTCTGAACGGAAGTCTGTTTATAAAAGCAGTGTTTTGTTTGAATGAGTTTGATATATTTAGCGCGAGCGTGAACGTCACGATTTGTTGATTTTATTCAACGTTTGCGCTATTGGGATGTTTGAGGCATTTATATTAATTTCTACGATAAAGCAACATAAATACAATGAAGAATACAAGTATATACAGCGCTTTATACATAGAATAGACTGACATACAACATAATATGCTCAGTAACGCTCAGTACTTCGAAAGAAAGTTTGTATAGTGATATTGCATAAAATAATAGCACCTACCGCAATCATTTAAATGCTGCATGAAATCAAAATAATTAACAGAAATTAAGATTAAATTCTTGTCAAATATTCTTCGAGAATATTTATTTTGAACATGAACATAATAATAATAACACTTGCTCCAACTGCCACTTATCAACCTTAATACGCCGATACGACAGATTCTGGCTGCCGAATAAAAAACTACGCTACAAAGATATAAATCACATTCGATAAGATTAAGACATGAAACAGGAAAAAACCATGAAGCTTTTTGCTATCATTTTTGTTCTAATAGACTTTATATTGTAACGCGATTTAATTTTGCTACCGTATTCACGAATTTGCTGATTATTGTTGTGTAAATGAAATATAATGGATATATAAATAAAATATAATAAATTTATTTTTTATTAATTAAGAAATCTTTGTGACATTTTAGTATTTCTACTCTAAGATTTAGTTGTTTTTAGTTTCGCATAAGCTGTTTTGATTCTTAGCTTTTTAGGTAATTCATAGATATAGGTAGTTCATAAAACTGTTATTCAAAAAACGTTACACTGCGTAAAACATGTTTAAAAGGTCAATTATAAGTACTAGGCTGAATGAAATACAATTCGTACTGAATTATTAATTAATTGACGCGTTTTTATTCTCAAGTTCAAACCGCAACAGCGAAATCCGAGCTGCGTTGGGTTTGGTTGTAAACAACACCGAGAATGGCCTCGAAGCCTACTTGTCTGTACTTTGATCCATACTATTTTTTGCTCTCATTGCCAAAATCATTGTCATGTGTCTTTATCTTATATACAACTTAAATAAATCTTATACGAGGAAGATTTTTTGGTTTGTTCATGATAGCTGGAAGCTAAGCCGTTAAGCTCTTAATATATTAAAATGTTATAGTCTTTTAAAATAGATGTCTTTAAAACCATAGGAGTTCGTTAAAATCACATTAAAGGAAAACATGCTAAAGGCACTTCAGAAATGACTAATTTTGTAATGTGTTAAACATTATCTGCTATTCATGAATCAATTGGTAATGCAAATAATATGTAGTAAGGCAATGTCGCATTTAGCATTTAATGAAGTTCTTGTATTTTCTAAATACCAAGTTAGAAAAGGTCAGAATTGTACTATTCCAATGGAATTGCCGCACATTAGACTATTTTTTACCGTTAAATGAATTATTTAAATATTTTATTGCTCTAATTTAAATTACTTTTCTCTTGTGTCTTGGATGCCATGGACACTCTAAGACGAATACACACACACACAGAACAGAAATGTAAATTCATCGTTCAGATATCTGTCTGGCCGGGAATCGAACCCGGGACCCACTGCGTGGCAGACCGGTATGGTGACCGCACCGACACGTGTGCATTTATCTATTTATTTCATGTAAATGGAATTACACTTGTTAGTTTTCTCAAATGTCTATGAAGAGGCGAATAGTCGTCGGGTAGCAATTTACTAATTACTTGTCTGATGACTAATCATTATTGTTATCAATACATTTATAATGATCAATGGTCTGATCAGTATCATTACTTACACTTATTGATAAACAGGTCAAAAAGATTCAGATGAATCTATAAGGTTTTGTAATTTATATAACCAGTTACTTTTTTAGTATCTACTCGAAATTCGCACTGAAAGCCGTCTCCGAATCGAAAGATTGAAACTGGATATTTAGCTTGCAACCGTATTCATTGGACCTTTAACTAACAAGCTTCAGTTTTTAGAATCGCTAGGTTTTTAAGTCAACTCTTTCGGAAAATTCAGAAAAACATTTCGAAAATATCTTCTCAGTTTTAAAAACATTCATGCCTGGGGCGTTTTAATTTATTTGTTCATAAATACTTTTGTATTATGCCGGATGCAATAGAAGCGTTTCATGTTGCGTTTGATATTTCATTGCTTTTTATAGGAAAAAGTAACATTCATACATTTATTTTCGTTTGCTAGCATTTCAAATTTTCTATTGTTTCCGTATTTTGATTGTTTGAAATTATATTTTTGCGGATTCCTTTTTCAAATGTTTGTTAACTTTAATTGCGCTATTGTACTATGAACGGTACCAGGCAGATTTACATAAAATGACGTCCGAATCTATTGCTGAACGTAGGATACTTGTTTTATTTTGGAGTATATTTTGATACGTTTATTCTCTTTAATTTTGATTTTAGTCACGTTGACTTCATAAAAACTGTATAAGTAATAATTTACTTACTCTTTACCAACTATCTTTTCTATCACAATATTTTTTATAGTTTTCTTTATTATCAGGTACCTTATTCAGTTGTATTGTTATGTCCATGACGCTATACAACTCCCTGTGTATCCTAGAATTACTACTATAAAAGCGTATATTTACATAAAAAGCTATGAAATGCTTTAACTTATATATTTTATTGTTTAACGTAGAACTGCAAATCCACATTTAAATTCATCGTAGTCTATCGCGAATCGATGCCCGGTCGGTGATATATGGATCGCTCAAAACAACTTCTCGATTGGTATTCTGGAAACGAATGACCGTGCAAGTGAGCGGGATTGATTCAAATATTGTTTATTTGATAAGACACGAACGAAATATCATTCACTTCAATATCAATATGTGAAATAAGATGTTTGTTTGTGGGTTTTCGAAGATGTATCACATTTATTTTAGTATTGCCTAATAAGCCTAATAAGTTTTTATCGAAAATTTATGAAATAACTCAAAGAACACAAGTATTGTTGAGTACAAAACGAAAGTACAAGAAATATGATTTGGTTGAAAATTCATCAAAGAGTAATAATTGTTCCTATAAAATGTTGAAGTTGCACCCTTTCTCCAGTGCTCTAATTAGACTAGGTACAAAGTTTTCAGTTCAGCAGTACTAAGAACCTAATCTTTGTTTCAAATCGTGAATTCGTCCTTTGTTTAAAACTAAGAAGCTTCGGAGATCTGACGTCTGACGCTAATAAATAGATAGCTGTTACACAGTGTTCTTTGAGCTCGGCACTGTAACATTCGCGGACTTTCTTCGCCATATTGTTTGAAAGGCAACAGAGCTCATTTTAAGCTGGTGATGGTTTTTAGTTATGTTGAAGTGAGTAATGGGATCTGTCGAGACACTGTATAAGTATCTCATACTGTGCTGTCTTTGAGGCTGACTCAGTTCATCCACCAATCAGTCTGGATAATGTATAATATCTTATAGGATTCTCAAATATTTCTAAAAATATTTTTACATTTGGTACTTCACTTAGCGTTATCCACGGCATAAAACACAAAAAGTCACACGCAGATAGTGAGACTAATAATAGAGATATAAATCTTAATGCATCGCTTAGTCCGTTTAGCTAGGATCTGGAATCATATATAGACTGGTATGATAACCACGAGATTTTCCTAGAACCATATCCGGCAATATTAGAACTTTCGATTAGAAATTAACAATGTAGAGAACCGGTGTCGATTTCTTATAGCCAGTATGAAACGGCATGAAAGGTTAATCTCCTAAATATTTAATCCTGCTTAGTATGTGAAAGGCTATTGTGGAGATTCTCTACGATTACTCATGTGACTTTATCGCTCGTGAAGTCGTAGACGGCGCGGCGACCAACATTGCCGTAATTCTGATTCATGGATCATATACTATAACTATTTAAAACTAAAGTGGTAGGACAATTTATTATTCGATTCGGGAGGCATCATACTGATACTTATTTCTGCCTTATAATAGCAGTATTCAGCGCTGCTGGGTGTTTGCCTGAAGGGCATAGTAAATTAGACATACTTATGCGAGGCATTCTAAATTTGTGTTTAGGGGTAGTAACGTACCTTTGGGCAATCTGAGGTAAGATTGGATTGGATAAGATCATGCGGCAGTGGCTACTTACCAGGTGCATCCTCGTTTGGTACTTCTAATTTATAAAATACAGTCTCCTAAGATATAAATAAATCCAGGTATTGTAAAGATACTAGGACTATTTATGTCCGACTGTCTGTGTTTTTATGTAATGCAGAAGTAATCAAGCATGAAGCCCACCTGCTGTTAAGTGGTCATTTCCTCTTATGAAGATCCGTTAGTCCTCAAATCCAGAAGTCTTACCTTAAGTCAAATTTGTTGCTGCTTCTGAAGACTAAATTGGAATTATTGAAACGTAAATGGATGTAGGTAATTAATTCCAATTTTTATTTTTTAAAGCGTATCGTAAAGTAAATGGATTCTTTCTATTACAACTTGTTTAAAATTGTCATAAATATCCTCGGGATTGAAGTTTTGTGTACTATTACATGAATACAGCAGTACCATTAGCTTGACCCAAGCTCGTATTATGTGCAAGTTATTACCAGCCATCACATCTAACGCTGCACACTCGAACCTCAAAGGGTCTTTCACGCGACGCGGTTGTAATTTAGTTGTTGACAGATTTACTGCGCCAATGAACTATTTTGCTAGATGTAGTAATGGAGTTTGTTAGGAATACATACAATTCTAACCCACGATTTTGTGTTATTACAATAAATAAATTAATTTTGCGAATTTTGTTAAGCATTTATATGAGATAGAATGTTGAGAAAAGGCCCATTATTTTTTGCAATGAAAAGTCTACGATCCTGTTAAGCACAATGAATATTTTTTTAAATTACCTTAGTTATCAGTGAGAGTTAAAATTTTACCAGAGGTTGCGCTGCTGTCGCTGAGGAATAATTTGAAATGTCCTGTTCTACCATCTTGATTTGAGCGACTGCAATGGAATTTCCCCTAAATTTTGGACACTGAATAATTACGTAGAATATACAAAATTAGGAGTTTGTAGGAGTAGAACAATTCAATTTAAAATAAAGTGTGATGCAATATATTCCGTTCAGTCTAAGTTTAACTAGAAAGAACATATTTTTATACATAAAGGCAGAATCCAGTTAGCGGAGTTGGCAACACTGGCATGCAAGTCATTATTGGCCGTCAGATGCCAGTAACGTTGCATACACTCGTTCAATCTAAAGGCTCTTTCACGCGATGCGGTTGTAATTTAGTCGTTGACAGATTTACATTAAACGTTTATGCTGTGATTGCGCCAACCACTACTTGTTAACTCTTAATTAGCCAATGAAAAAGTTGTTTTTATTAAAACACATATTTGGAGACATAAAAGATATATACTGCTTTGTTTGTTACTGTACAATTTTTGCATTAACTATAAAATTAAAATTATTCAAAGTAAAAAAAAAGCATCATAAATTAAAGAACTATATTTAAATATAAAAAGCTTCATTCAAATCGCTGTCCTTAGGATGAGTGCCCAGAATGATGGCAACATTACCTCGTTGAATGGAGGGGCTAATTCGTTGGTCGAAGTATGTGCCAGCCCTCTTGTCATTCGTTGACTGTATCAAACATTTAGAAAGATGCCTGAAAAATAATATGGCATCAGATCCCAACGGTCCCATGTTTTCAACACCAAATGGCAGAAATATATAGTCTTTAATAAGATTTACATATTTCTGCAAATAAAAGTAGGCACATTATAAGTAAATATTTGAACAAATGCTTGTACTTACAGCAGAATTGATTTATAGACAAAATGATTACATGCTCATGAGGGACATTAATCAAGTATTGAACGTATCTAATAATAAATAGCAGGTATTTTAACTTCAATTACAGAATTAGTTGCGACTTTAGATTACGGTGTCATGACATTCAAGACTCCAATTATATGTGATTTCGAACAATCTAAATCACATTTGTTATCATCCGATAAACACAATTTATTAGTTTTGGGTCCCATTAAGAGGCCCTAAATGGGCACATAAACTTTGAAACAGATAAATTCAATCGGAAAGGTTGGAAATTCTCGTAGTAATGCTTAGTCCCTAATCGTTGTAAGAGCATGTTGCATATTTCGTTTTGAAGACTTTTTCAAGTACTGCAGTGTTAAGTAGTGTATCAATAATGATGAACTCTACCTGATTTATTACTAATTATTGATTCACTATTCTATTTTTGTTAATTAAATATTCTTGCGTTTTCATATAAACTACACGATGTTTTTCTGTGCGCGTTTGTTAAATTGATTATCATGTTTGTTTCATTTACCTGTTAGCTATATAAACTACTAACAACTGTTTGCTTACCTCTCAATTCGTGAATACCTGTAGATTGAACAGGATAATCTTATAATTGTACCTTTTACTAGGTTGTCAATGGCATACTTGGAGAAATGCAATGTTGCTGTTTGACGCAAGCTAATTTCATTACAATAAAAGCACGGATCACGGATCTCAGCGGTAGTAAGTGTAGGTAAGTGTACAGTAGATCCTTTAAAACATGTATTTAAGTAGTAAAAAAAGAGAGTACAGTAATATGAATGTTGATACACATTAACTTTTAGTTATACATATTTGAAATAAATTATGACTATTTTTAGCAATGAAGCAAATTAATGGAACGTACAGGTATAAACGGTTTTCATAATCTATTTATTAAACGCATGCAGGTTGGCGTACCAAAATATTTTGAAAAAAGTTGATTAATGAAACGTTATGTATCTACGTCTGTATCTTAATTAGGTATATAATTATGTATCTACCAGAAAAAGATCAATCGAGGATAAATATTAAACTCATAAAAACTATTTCACTGCTTATTAAAATGGATACCGGGTATTTAAATGGCAAAACCACAGGGCGTCAGTCGTGACTATAACAATAGAATATGCTTATGTTCCTTATACTGACACGATTGGCGATATGGAAAATGGTGTAAGTGGTGGCGGCGAAGTTAACTATAAGCTGAAGCCTTGGTTCGTATGAAGATTGGATCGAGATCGAGCATTGTGTACATAATGCTTCAAGTAATTACGACCGAGGTTACTTTTCACTGTTTGTATTCGGACTAGGGATGGCGGTTTCTCGAAAAGTTTGAGACGACTTAAAAACTAGGGTAATGAAATATTTGCAATTGATTAATACTAGTGTAGATTTAAAATATACATAGTGATAACTACGATGTATGTTTTTTGTTATTTTTGTGAAATGAACTAAAAATTATGTATATCCGCATACCTACCATCTTGTACGAAAGTACAGACGTAGTATCCTCCTTGTAGTGTTTTGCTCAACTTAGAAATGTTTCAGTCACAGATTTATCAAAAATGGATTATAAATTACGCAAAAATCACAAACACTGCAAATGTGTGAAATAAATATAAAAGTGACCTAAATAATATAAAATATCTTTTATCCATTTTTAGATATCATCGCAAAATATCGATATTTGCGCCCGAAAGACATCTTTGAGTGCCACCCCTAATTTAGACATATGCGACTGTATATGAGCACAATAATTACGAACGAGTTGCCCTTGAAACAGATTTCATGTTTTTTCCCACCATAGACTTATAAATATACAACAGCAGTTTAATTAAAAATCGAATAATGAAAGCGATATCAAACCGGATCTTTATTCGCGAATTGGCTAATTATTAATTATGAATCTGAGAGAACGTATCGAAACCTTAACAAATATCATTACTTAGCTACAAAAAATGCAGCAAAACAAAATTAATAAATTCAATAATTATGATTTTTTATCATGCTAATTTTATTTGTGGTAAAAATTATTATAAAAACAAAATACTCGACTGCTTAAAAACAATCTACTGAAAAGGGGAAATCACAGACATATAGCCAAACATGTCTGTGGGAGAAATGAACTGAAAAAGAAAAGAAAAAACATACGTATTTTTTTATTTATTTTCTGCAATATTTGGAAAATTTTATCCCTCCTTCTGGCGCACCTGGGTAAAAAATCTTCGTCTTAAACACACCCAAACAGATTTCTATTAAACCATCAAAACCAGTATCTGATAGCGATTTCTATCGAGGCTTTTTGTCTTCCGCATATCATCAATTAAAATGTTTACACGTGGCTGACGCAAGGCGGATTCTTTAAGACCGGTTTTCACAATAGGCTTGTGAGAAGTTTGGTTAGCGCCGCACCAATTTACTGTGACCTTTCCGATCTACTGCTGATGTATTGAAGAATGAAGCCTTTGCTCTCTTGTTAGCGGCAGTTCATCAGTCATTGGTTGCTTTTATATGGCGAGTTGTCCTCAAGGCGATATCTCGTTAAGAGTATAATAAAATTCATAATGTACGTTTTTGTGTACCATTCAAGGAGGCCGAACAATCGTCGCTTTGAGATCTGACTTACGGAACGGTCCACGGATTGCTTTGTGCGAAATCAACAATGGTGTTCTGTGAACAATGTCATGGGAAATTACTTTAATTTAGACGCGATGGAGATTATGGTTAAATAATTCACATGCGTTTTAAATTTAGAATTAGAGATATTATCATGAAGAATCTTAAAAGTGCGTCGTCTCACGTCGTATCTACTTAACATCTTTCGGACTTGGAATTAGTTGTTATTTCTTCTTTTCCATGGTCACTTTTTTATGTTTAATAGAAGTAGCGAAAGAGCATGCAGTCCACCTTATAGTAAGTGGCCTCAGATAAGATCACAGTCCTTCCTAAGATCAACCACAGATGCGTTGCTACCCCTGAGGACTAAGATAGAACGCTCGGATTTGTAAGAGTATGTCTCACATAGCAGCGAACACGCGTCGACCCACAAAGGGATCTATCACATAAAGGACTCACTGTTCTTAAATTTCTTATTCTCTAGTGTGGATGGCAAAATTAGATACTTTTACTTTAGTTGATACATGTTTTAATCATGTCGTATTATTAGCATTTCGGAATTTATCTTTCAGGCACGAACGGCTTCTTCCTCGAGGCGTAGATGTTATCAGTAAGATGTAATACGTAAGAATTTCGTAATAGGGAATTTATAGTGTATTGTTCTTTGTTCTGTTTTCGGTCTCACATTCTTAGTCATGCAGAGTGCCTTGACCCCATGTTTTTGCCTTCATTTGGCGGTCTAATGGCCTTGGGCTAGCCTTTGACTATTTTCGCAATTAGTGATACACGCTAATAACCCCACTATTCCGAGCACATTAAGTGCCTTATTACCGTGATGGATGTGTCAATAAATTACTGAAAAAACTTAGCCTTTAACTACCTGTATGTTTTTGAGTCTGTGACGTTTTGATTAGCTGAATTTAAATTATTATTTGAAATTACAGAATGATCTTATATTCAATTTAAAAATGAGATATATGAGTATACGTGGCAAGTGTTTTTTTTAATATTAAAGTAGCTGATTGTTTATCATACAGTCCAGATAGTAAGTACCTACTGCCTTCCATGGATATTTGTAATGAACCCTAGATTATGTAAAAGTTTTAGCTGAGCAATAGGTAGTGGTGGCGATGGTGTGGCGGTTGTGCCAACGCTGTCGAACGACGAAGGGTTCTACGACCCTTAATGATACCCTTTACTTTTATAATTCAAACATTATACACAAATGTACAAAGTGGATCACATCCTTGCTATTTTTACAACATAAAAAAAAATGAAAAAGATGCTATCTTTTAACGATGTGATCCTGAACCCACGTTACGAAGTAATTTTCACTCATTTCATTCCCCGGACTCGTGGCAAATGAGGCGTATTAAGCAACAGGTGATTGGGCCGTCGAACCCTGGGTCTTATCCTTTATAATGTTTGACCGTTATCATGGTGATGAAACATTTTTGATGTTTAACGGGCTTAAACATTGTTATACAGTGTACAGATTCTTGAAGTAATTATTAGAATTAGTAAGAATTGAGGAAATTATCATTTTTTGGTTTTGTGCGTTAAGTGTATTGTCAACTCAAATTATATTGATAAATAATTAGGCAGTAGTAACAATCACTTGTACCTGAAAATTCTTTAATCATCCAGATCTAAGATCAAATATATAGGTACATCTAGATAACGCAGTACACAATTGAGGGGTGCAATTTCGGTGACCACGTTGATATACTACGTTCCGATGAGTAGGTAGGTGTCTTTCTTTGATATTTTGATACTATCAGTGTAATTTATATTACAGCATATGTACATATACTTTGATACTTGTACTGTAGTGCAAATTACACTCATCGAGATTCCTTTTACATTCTTCTGACGTTCTCAAGCTCGTCGATTTACGGAAACGATCGAATCAAAATTTGCACTACGAATTTCACACAGTAAAATCGATTCAATGGTTGGGGTTCGTGATCGGATGCCAAATGTAATGGGCTTGCACTTAGCATGCGCGAGGCGAGGATCGCAATACTTACACCCAATCATGCTGTCAAACCGTCCGTCCGTCGCCTGCCGCCCCGTGGGAAGCATCTGCCAATCCCCGAACGCTGTATGTGCCGCTTTCCGCCTTTGTTACCGAGCGTTATGTAGCTAACATTCCGAGTTTTATGATGGAAGATAGTATGCTATATCTGTCGATATTACGCTACGAGTATTATTGACATGACGTTTCTTATATGGTTACGGATTAAATATAGATTCAATATATGTTCCGTCATCACTATTTATTTGGTTTATAGATTTAAATAGATCGAAATAACAAACAGAACCCATGTCAGAATAAAACAGCTTGGCAGACCCACAATATTGTTTTTCATGACGTTGGAGTGATATTCAATCCACCTGGTGGTAAGTTGTCGCAGCCATGGAACCAGTGGTTCTATCTGAAGTCAATCACATATGTGTTGTAACTCCCGTGGATCGAGATGGGCGCCTCATATAAAAATTAAGTGTAATTTAATTTACAACGCGGTTATTTTTTAAATTTGGTACTTAATAATAAGCTAAATAAATATATATGAAGTTAAGTTACTCGTAAAGAAGTCTATGAGTTTTTGACACACCGATCGAGGAACTATTTACATACGTATAACTAGCCAGGTATAACTTAGAAATCGTTGGTACTTCAATAGGAGCATTTATATTTGCATCTAAAAGAAGCTGCAAGACCAGTGGAACCTGAGTATCCAGCCTCACAATAACTAGCTAGGCCCATCTTAGAAGTTGTCAGAAAAAGTAAAACCTGCTAGGTGTTCTTATAACTAATTGTAGTTCTAATTCAAGCGAACGTGTTCTTAAGACAACGCAAAACTTATAGACTTTTTAAGTCTAGACATATTGCAGATTATGGAAATGTATTCTCAAAAAGACACAAATTGCTTTCATGAGAATATAAGATAAAGTTTTAATTTTATTTAAACTTTTTTATGAGTTAAAAGTCGTTAATAAACACATAGTACCTGACAGTAAATGGTCACTGTCGCCCATGGACATAACAAACTTCATATACGAGAAGAACGGAAGTTTTATCTGAAGTCGAACACATACCTATGCGTTGCTACATTTGAAGACTTAGATAGTGACTTTATGTAAATTAGCCTTTTTTAAATACCAGGACAATCCTACCAATATCAAAAATTGTGCTCATAATAAAATAACTCAATTTACTTATTAAAGGCTTCTGGTGTCACGAGTCCAAAATTGAATTACAATCCGAAAAAAATTGATCAAATTGAAATTTATTCATTATGCAAATCGACTTAGATTAAAGAGGAAGAAAGTCCATTAATGGAATATCGAATGATTCTTGACATGTTAAAAATGAAAAAAGATTTTTTTGTAGCGGTATGACAATAAACTTTATTTCTAGACTTTCAGGGTGGTCTGTAAAGAAGAGTTTTAGTTTTGAAAAGAACTTAATCTTGTTTAAATGAGTGTGGCAAACATTTTTAGTTACCTTGTATTTACGTGGTAGAATTTTTTGTAGTTCAGGATAAGGACAGTAGGACATAACAGGACGACAATGGAACCTAACTTCTGTCTTTTAACACAGTATTGATTTTTGTAATGATTTCTTACTGACTTAATGATATTTGATGATCATCAAATATTTACTTATACGACACGATATAGAGATATTGGCGCTAGTGACCATTTATATCAGCTGGCTTAAGTTCTCATTTATCATTTATTAATACATCATTAAAATATGGAATTACAAGCACGGCAGTTAATAAATTCACCAATCAATTTAACGTAAATTGACGAGCTCGTTAGTAATTCATTAGCGTTATTAATAAAATCCAATAACGCTATTATGCTTTAATGTCTTTGATGATATAAATAGCTAAACTGCAGTGGCGTTCGACCCGAATAATGGCAATAAAATATCGGATGATACAAGAACGGTACTTCCGAAATGTTACTAAGACGGCCGGCTTTCCCAGCCAAACCCCCCCCCTCGTTTGTTTCTTTTCTTTGTATGAAACCCGCCCGCCGCGCCCGCCGCTACCAAATATTTCACGCCGCAGCCTTGCGACCGACGGCGACCGCCCAAATTACGGGATTTCTACCATCGTGAGCTCTCTAAGCATTCCTGAAACCGCAGGACAACCAATTTGTCCCTTCCGTGTCGGTGATTTTGTCGCACGCGGCCCGTAATAAACATTCCTTACACCCAATCCGACTCTATAATGGCCGACTGCGACCGACGCGCGACGCCTGCCCCTTGCCTATTAACAGTTTCATGCTACGATGCTATATTGCCGTCGCGTCGTGGCAACGGCGAGATAAATTGAGTGTCAGAAAATTCCAACCGTCGTCATTGCCATTCAGGCGATGAATGTAATTTGTACAAACACCATCCTGGCATGCTAACAGGATCTGCAATTCCTCTCCTCTGTCGGCGAGGCTTTACAACAGCATAATACACATTAGCGAACGATTCTTAGCTTTCATTGAACATTTTAGTGCCTGAGCCGATGTTGAGCGGCTGTCTTTAGAGTTGAAATCTTAATAACACGTTTGTGACCCTCCCACATACTCGACGAGGCCACGAGTTGTTTGTAGTATGAGTTTATGAATATTTAGCGCGTTGAAATAGCGCGGTTAAACTGATTTCGAATTCTTGTGCACACTGAAGGATCTTAGGTTAGGGCTTGCTCTTTCAATGAGCTTCGATTACGGTTTCATTTGAATAGAGTCGCAATTATTCAGATTGACTACACAGACTGTTTAATCGTAAATCGTGTGTCTGTTTGTACACAAATCACCATTGAAAACGTCATTAAGTATGTTGACATACATTTCAATTAAAGGAAGGCATTACGAGCGCGTGTTTTCTAGAGCGGATTTGTTAGCAGGTCGTTCGTTAAAAAGACCTCTAACTAGGTGTAGTTGAACAGTAATTGCGAGGCAATGAAGCGATCTACTGCTTTTTGTATTAGTAGTATATACCTACTTGTTTATTGTAGCGAAATAAGCAATTACTTCTTCATGAGCCCTTTTGATGGATGTCAGCTACGGCACTTATTACTATTCGTATTAGTACATACGAGTATATCAAAACATCCAGTACATTAGATAGACTTTCTTACTTGAATTCGAAATGGGTAACCATAGGCGTTGATTACTCCTTAATTACGTTTGATTTAATAAATAAAAAATATCCTTTCACCGTATGTTTAGGTACACGTCTAAATTAAAAGAATAGCATCATATCAGTATGAAAAATTAGTATGCATGGAACTCCTACGAGTAATGACATTTTAATTCGGCAGTTGTATGGCTAAGTCGTGACAAACAATGGCACATCCACCCACACTCGTAGAACTTAAGTAACCATTACTAAAAATTATGATTTATGATTGTTACAACAGCTTCTGATCTAATTTTGTATTGTTTTTAAATCATTCTTAATGATAGTCCAGACTTTATATGACAAACAATAGTACATACCAACCCACGCTAAGAAATACTTAGAACTTATACTGCTGAAGATATTATGATAAGAATACATAGCACCTACATACATACATTATTTTGAAATTATTTTTTATATTACAGAAAAATAAAATTACGAGTCGTGCATATTATGGTAAATGTCACCTGCACCCACGGGCACTCATTGTCAACTTGAATAGGATTAGAGGTATATCCTGAGGTAAAGTTGCTCTCTCTGATGACTAAATTAGAAAGACTCGTATAAGTCTATCTTACAGCCCTTTGAATAAGAATATAGTAGCATCCGAGGCCTACCCTTACTTACTAAGAGATCCTAAGATGGATTGGCATAGAGGCATAGGATAGGATGAAGGAAGTATAGTCTTTAGGGTCAATTAGTTTTGCCTGCGGCTTCGCACGCGTTAAGTTACATATAAGCGACTTAATTTTATACTACGTAATGACTCAGACGTCATATCCATTTGTGAACACTAAGAACTGCTGCTTTTCCATTTTATATATAAGTGTGTATTTATTTTCTTAGTATTTTTATGTAATGTTACGAAAATAATAAATTTAATTTATTTTGTTTTCAGGAAGGCGTGGTGTGAAGGAGTAACACACATGTCCCCCAAAAATGATTCCGGTAAGTCTTCATACCATATCACAAAAAATTCTGAAACGGAATATTTTAGGTATATTACGCTTGAAATTTCGAAAAGGATGAGTAAGTATTCATTATGTTCCGTAATCTCGTCCTCATATTTTGTACTATGTAGTTTGCACTCTGTGCTACACGCTGTCACAATGTTTA
>DWPV01000427.1:0-29362 GCA_018251915.1 Urbanus proteus proteus | reverse complement strand
GAAAATTGATTTAAATTATTTTTTACTTTTTTGTGACTAGGAAGTCGGTTTTATTTTTTTGTTAAAAGTTAATATTTATAATACCTGATTATACTTACCATGCATGGATATAAGTTATGCTTTCAATACAGTAAAGTATCTTAAGAGATTGTAGACCAAAATGTCATTACGATAAATAAACTCTTATTGGAACCTTATAATTTAGCTAATGAAACAAAAATACATCAGAATTGATCTCATTTGTAAAATTTAAATATAGTAGTGCTATTTAATCTTTAAGGTGAATTTTATTGATTAACTGTCTATATGACCACATTATTTTATATCTTAAACAAGAGATCAGTGATCTACGAAACCTTACTATGAAATCATATGCATCCTATGCTTTTTGTACTAATGCGCACAAGACCAATGGACCTTACTCCTTCATGCTGCTCCAGTGAGTTTTAATTGCAAAAAAAATATTGATATTATGATTATTCAAAAAAGATCATTTGTTCATTTTACGATGACTTGCGTTATATTAAAGGGAATGGAGCCACAAATTACTTATATTGGTCGCGTTTATCTCATTTAACTTTTATATTATGTTCAATCGAGCAATTTTTGCTACATTAAATAACTTTACAGTACCAATAAAGTTACACACAGTAGGTGCTTAAAGTTCAGAAAACCTGTAATTCTTATAACTGTATCTTCTTTAGGCTCAATGTCAAATTTATTTTGCAGAAATATTTGTTAGTATTATTATAAAGGTACTTTTTAATACCTGGTCCCATTGTCCCGCCATGTATCAATTGAATGAGCCATTCAAATGTACCATTAATATGCTAATGCAATGACGACAATGTGATTTATATGTTATCTTTTGTTCAGATGGTCGATTGGATCAGTTGGTAGGTACCTACAAAGTTGTAATACCATACTGTATGACTTAACGTTAATAATGTTTGATACGTTCGTAAAAACGTCTATTTACATTTTAGAAACACGTAAATAAGAACATTGAACCAAAACATATGATAATTCAGATCGTTTTACTGTTGTTACATCCATATTTGGACCATTTCTATTTCAATAACAGTACGTGAACTGCTTATAAATAGAGTATTCTTAGCACCGAACGTTGTAAGTATACATTTTTATTGCAGCGTAATATTGGAAGCGCATTTTCCAGCATCGGAGAGCCGGTGTCCGAAGAGGTTGTCGGGCCTGACTTGTAATTTCAAGTGTTTACCCGGCGCGCGCGCAGCAGGGCGTCTTACAACAATGCCCATATCCTTTTCTCATAAAATATATGGAAAGTCCAGCTACCAGAGGCACGGATCGACGGGCCGATACAGCGGCCGCATTATACGAGCTAGCTGCCTACCGAGAACTTTTTATGAGGGATCAAATTGATTGGTTCGGTGATAATATCGAAGTTGCGCATTGTGCTCGACGCCGGCTCGGGCAAGCGCGGGAGCGATGTGTGCCGGCTCTGCCAGCCAACGTCCGCTATTCTCACACCTTTAAATTTGATATTAGAGATTTTGTTTCTAATTTATGGTGCACGGTTCACTAAAACAGAAACAGCCACTTTATATTCACACGAAATACTTATTGGTATCTTAAACTAATTTTAAGTTGAAATAAAATTAAAGGATTTAACAGAAATTAATCATAGATGCGTTTTTAAGGAGTAAGTTATTGAAATATTTATATAATTTCTCATAACATCATAAAGGTATTAGGTATTAAAATATTTATAATAAATGTGAACAACGCTGATGCATTACGCAGCATGGTGATACCCTTTAACCACAAGTAATATATTCGTAATATTATATGTATAAAAAATGTACAATTGAAAACGTAAGATTAAAGAGAAGACGGCACTTCGACGGCACATTTTCGTAAATGACAGTTATAGTTGTGGTAAGAACAACGTAATGTCTTCTTCTCAAAATTGACGATTACACGCCATCAAAAATTGAACCAAAAGTGTAACGCTTCATTGCGGGCAAACCGATACAAGACGTGCCCTTTAAGCGAGAAACACAAAACCACTGAGATAAAAATATATTACAAAATGAGACCCACTTTGTGTTTTGAAATTACAATCAAATAAATTACTTTTTATTGCTCAATCTTGTTGGGTTTTATTAAGGTATCGGCGCTGAATGCGACGGAATAAAACATGGCGAGTTTAGCCGAGAGACAAGATGTTTCCGTGCAGCATGTGGCATCGGCAGATAAACGGAGGTGCTTTACATGGGCCTCGAGTTTTGGGCGATAAGCCATCATGCCGTGTTCATGTCGACACGCGGACAATGGAGCACGCTTTCTCTTACCTCACCCGGGACCTCCACTAAATAGAGCGTGTAGCACCTTCAACGTCATTTTTATTAGTACTTTACTAATTATGCCGTCGATACTATAACCGTTCTTTAGGTGTATGTCAGTGTCGTGTATATTCAAAACGACACGCCTATCCATTATATCATGCATTATAAAATGATGGTCACTTGAATTTTATCTTTAAGTAAATAAATTCAACACAACCGTAGTATATTAATATTCTGCCACATTTTAAAAATAATTCATAGATTATGTCAACCGTAGAAATACGCTAACATATGCTAGAAAATTTACGAATTTCTATTACAAAATTATACAAGATTACAAACTAGAAAATGTATGAAAGTGTATTTCAATATTCCCTGCGGGAACATATCACCATTTGTTAGGATTAGCGTTAACTGCTTGTCTATTGGTGTCAGCATGTTAACAATATAACCTGTCTACTTATCTTAGATGAACGCAAGGAACACAAATTCAAAATTCGCCCCGAGCTAGAAACTGACCGTCAAACCATATTTTCAGTGCGAAAATAAACAAATCAATGAGCCTGGACGAGGGAGACACGAGGCATATCGTGTTGATTAATGCTGATTGCTAAAGTGCGTCGGCGCATGTATAAGTAATGTAGCAGCCCACCGCTACGTTTCCGTCACAACCGGTCGTAGAACAATGTGCCCAAACATTTACTCATTTACCATGCGATGGCTGGAAACGCTCCCGACTTCCGAGCGTTGAAAGCTGCGCCGGTGAACTGCATCTAATACGAGTACAATTACGAATCATTCATCATAGTATTGCTTTTAAGATAATTGTTGCTGATAAAACGAGCAAGGCTGAGACAAGTCCGAAATTGAACATGTAACCACACGTTAGGACCTCGTGAACTATGTTTTGAGCGTTGATTTCACCTGCTGAATGGAGAGGAATAGGAAGCCGGGTAGGCCATGTTATGATGGCGTCGAACAAGCGTGAAAATGCGCGCGAGAGCACAATGCTCCGCGTGTGTCCCTCGCCCAAGGAAACCTATTTATCATCGTCACCTGGCGACTGGCGACTTGTAATTGTGCGCCATATTGTTACCTTGAGTTATGGACCCAGCGCGAATGTAGTCTCTTCCGCTTAACTGGTATCTATCTACGCAACTCTAATAAGTATAGTTTACTACATTTTAGTCTCAAATGAACGTGTAAGTAAATTGCTAACAAGTTCCTATTCGCTTGAATTCTCTAACGGAAATCTGGATAACTGAAACTCAATGTAACTTAATTAATTGTTTTTAGTTAATTTATTTTATAAGAGAAAGGTTTATTGTTTTAATATAATGTAATATTACGTGTAATATTATTTTAAAGTTTTGATATACAATAAATCTTTATCAAATAAAACTGTTATTTATTAACATAATAAAACTCAGTGTGTAAATAATATTGCATTATACGAAATAAATAAAAGTAACGCTTATATGTTTAATATTATCTTATGCGTTTATTTATTTCAGTTTAATATCAGAAACATCTGTTCGAAGGCAGTTTACAACGCATCCGTTATCGTCGAAATCAGGACAGGGTAACACCGCATAAATCTTAAATACCCCACGCAGTTCGTAGACAAAAATCGTTTCTTCTGCCAGTATATTTAGCTTGTCAGCGTCTCGACAAAATACGGTAAAGGATTGTAGAAAAGTGAGCATAAAACACGGCGCACGCGCATCGAGTAGCGTCGATCGACCGGCGCATCAGCATTGTTGTGACGTTGGAAGAAAGAGACAACTGGAAATGTTAAATGGGTATGATACTAGGCGACTACTAATAGGAACAGATATGCCTACTTAAGGTGAGTGCTTACCATTCATTGAAACAGGTAAATTTTGTTTTGCGGGTAGTGAAATTTTTGTAAACCTTTGTAATCCTCGTTCCTGTAAAATGTCTCGTTAATGTCACATCGTTAATTGTTAGCACAAAAATGTTTTTTTTATTATATTGTACCATATGTGTGTTAAATTGGTTGTAAAGATGGTTGTCACGTCTACCCGTGTTGACAATAGACTCGCAATAAAACGCAGGTTTCTTAGTGGTAAGAATATAATTACCGATCTCTGTGTTTGTTTGTCTACAGCGTTTCCCATACTGGGCTCCTATGCCTCTTCCATCTTCTGTCTCTCTTCCATGGTTGTGAGGTTGCGCGCGCGCAGTGCGGCGACTCTGCGATCGAGTCGCGATTTGTCGTTATTTGCGCACGCGGCGGACGCGGGACTTATGACGGCGCTTATCTCCCATCGCCGCACTGTCAGCGACATTCTAGCTCCTCGCCTACCCAACGCCAGTATTTCACACTGGAACAATGAGCTTTTAAATTTATGACGTCAGCTCACCAACACGCCCTCTAATAACAAAATTCGATATTTCACGCCTGGAATTTCAAAGTGGAGCTCACTATTAATAATGTTGCTGATTTTATCTTAATGTTAAAATGAGAAAACAGGTATGATAACGATCGGAATCTGACTCTGATTCTAAGCTTAATATATTAAATGCTATGCATGCGTCTTTAGAAATCTGGATTTTACTAAAATATTTCGATCGTTACTATTTTAATTTTTGGTCATTATGAAATAACTAGAAATCAAATATCTTAATGATGAATTTGTATTTTTTCAGATCTAGATGTTGGCTATATCTACGCGTCCTTGTGTGCGTCCATGAAATCCACGGTACAGGGAACCCTAATTTAATTAAGGCTTTAAGTCTAAAAGGTTTCATACAGGATTATGTTTTTTTAGGATTAAAATGTTTCTATTTCTAGGAAATGGCAAAAATCCCTTTTATTTGGAGTCAAATGACAGTTGAAAGTTATGAAGTGATGAACTTATGAAGTGAAAAAACATTCTTACTACATTCTACAAGTGTGTATTATGACGACTTTTTACAGAACAATGTACTTTGTAACATAATAAATCTATTATTATTGAGCTAACAAAACAAATATTTCGTGACAACCCAATTATAAGTTACGCTTATAAAGATAACATTGATCTGAACAAGTTTTTTGTGCAGCTAGGTGCGCTAAGCGGTGTCTGCCCGAAGGCCACGCCGAGACAACCTATAATAAAGTGTGCTACGCTATCTGAACGATCACCGCCGAAATCAATTTTAAACAAACTCTGGCCACCACCTACAATTATCATTGTGTCGAACAATGCCTCCACTAAGGAACTTGCTCCACCGCTAAGTACGCTTGCACTAAAAGCTGAACTGCTATCAAAAGAAAGAAATATAATGAACAAAGCTATCCGGAAGAGCGAATATAAATATAACGTTGAATCAATTATGTTGAATCTGAAGACCAAAAAATTAACAAACCTTTTTTTATGATTTTAATGTAGCAAGTGGTCCTTAAAGCGTATGTTACCTACCAACAAGAAAAGCAAATGGAATCACTTTTTATAATGCAAGTAGGTCAGCAATCGTACTAGATGTCAATTATAAATGCGTTGCAACCTGCGAGATTCCTTCATGGTTCGACTTCAGAGGCACCAACGCCATACATTTTTCTGCTTATTTTGTTCAATATGAAGCGCTGCTGTGTTTTGGTTTCAAAGGTGTTATACGGGAGTATTATCAGGTCAATCCTAGCCGGGATTTGTTAAATTGTAAGACGTTCATGGCGGTAGTTGCCATTTACAGTCTGATGAATAAATATTTACTATATCTATCCATAGTATAAAAATATAATTGAAGCCATTCGTGTTTTTGCGTGTCATTTTTTCAGCGAAAAAGTCGTTCATCGCCTGTGGTTTCCAACTTTGTGGTGGGGCAGTTGTCGACACAATGTAAGAGGTCACTCGAATCCATAGATAATAGACGGTTCTTTTCGATCACACGAGATACCATCGCGATGATTTGTTTATTGTATACGACTCAAATATTGAAATTAACCTTCATTTGTGATTTTATCTACTCACATGTAATTCCATATCGGGTATTAAGTTATCTGATACACATAGGGCATAAATTATTTTGTAACACAAGGATGTGATCGGATATCTTATATCAGATATTAAGCCGAAGGGTACATTCCAAAATAGTTGTAGAATAGGATTTTATGGCTCTCTTAAAGATATACTAGCTTAGGCAACAGATTGTCTTCCCCATAACATTCTGAAATGTTGTTTTAGTGAAATAAGGTCACTTCAATCAGAAGGAAATAATTAAGCCTCATAAGGTTGCTGAATGAATTCAATATTTAAAATCAGCACAATTTAAAGCACATTAAATTTTCTAGCCAATTAGGAACAATGCTGTAATATATTTATAGTATAAAATATACTTTCATTAACGGTGCACTATTAGCATGAAGCAAAAATCTATTAAGCATACAAGGCAGCCTAGAGCAGTAAGTACGTCGCGGATAGTAAAATTAAAATTAATGTTCATGTAAACTTTATTAGTGAGAGCATAAAAATGTTAAGTAAATCAAGGTGTATATATATTGCATGCCCTTCATACATCTTGCACCATTCCGAGAAAGTAAATTACTCGTCGCGACCGTAAAATTAATGCCCTATACGGTAACACAAGTACTTCGGCTTGTCAGTGTCAATTTTTATGATGCTCTCAGCCGATATCACGACATATTGGAATCTCTGAAGAAAAGAACTTCGCCTTCGTTTTACTGATAAGCATTCGCTTTAGATACGGCGCCAGCGTAAACATACCCTTGTTTACAATTTTAAAATGTAAATGTAAAACCATGAAATATTGTTATCTAAAAAACTCAGTGAATTGTAAGTACGTTTGAGATATGTATTATTAAATTAAATTGCATTTCAAAGAAATATTTACGAGAGTAGTAATTTTTCAAGCCCGACAGGCCCCGAAGCGCCCTTCGGTGCCTACTTTTGCTCGCCTCGCATTTACCGCGGAAACATCCACACTTGTTAAACATAACACTTTATGTTGCGTGCTAATGCTATGATCTTGTTATTTTAATAGTACCTGTAATAATAGAGACAGCCTTTAAATTATCTTTATGGGCAAAGCTCAATAATTCATAAATATTTGAATAAAAACGTAGCGTAATAAATCTTTAACAAAATTGTATTTAGAAATTTAGTAATTCTGAGTAAAATATGACAAATTGGTCATGTATAACATCGCATACAAATTATTACGTGTTAATACTTGGCAATAAATTTATTTGCTATGCCTAATGACTTGCAATTTACAACGAATGTCACTAGTTTCCATAATAATACCAAGAAGGCAACAATAATAGTAAACTGTTTATCTAAGCTATCACCACTTCATATATTAACATAAAATATCGAAAATACTAAAGTTTTACATAGAAAACTGCAAATAGAGCGGTTTGATTGGAGCAGAATAAATGAGTGGTGTTCGTAGGATTCGCTAACTAGCATAAACTGAAGATGTACCATTCTCATAGCCTCAGGCTTCCATCTCGAGCAATAAGTACTTGCAGATATCGCAGGGTAGTGTTGCCGACTATTTCAAAATTTCCTCTTAAAACCATGTTTAAACTCCTCAATTTAAACACAAACTTATCAAATTCGATTTGGATGCGAATGAACTGGACGAAAAAAGGTTCTCTTTCTGAAATTTGCCGGCAAAAGAAATGGTCACCCTGACTAATAAATCAGCCGCAAAAGGTAAAAAATTTCATCCAAGAAATATTTAACCTCTAAAACTAAATTTATAATTTTTATTCCCTTAAGTTAGGCGAAATCCGCCGGAGTTGGCAACACTGTCGCAAGAGCCTTATACAGGGCATCGCTCAGCGGAGTACCGACGAGATTATTCTGTGAAAACTCACGAAGGAATCATTACCGAGCACTGCGTTTCATCAATCGTCCCCACATAAATTAAGACACAAGTCCCGCTCAACATGCAGTAGTATTAGGGCTTACATAAATTAAATTGATAAACTTTACTCTTAACTCGGGTTTTCTCAGTGTAATTGCGAATCAGACTCGCGCATTGGACTTATAAGTTTATACAAATCGTTCGTACCTATTGCTTATGTTGTGCTTTTGCGAAAAAAATAGATTATTTTAAATTACTTTGGGATCCTTAGCATGTTTTTAGTACATTCTTAACCAGTAGGTATTTGTCATCGAAGTTTTTCTAAAAGTTTTCTGAATGTGGGTGTGTGTCTACTTGTCTAAGAAAAATACTAAAAGGTGTACCTAATTCTTGTACGGAGATTATAATTTCTTTTTAAAAGATCTTATATGTATTTTTTACTATCTGTGACGTCTAAAAGATATAGCCCTTTTGAAGGAAGGCTAGACGACGAACGGAAGGTGTAAGTTTATAAATAGACTTCCTTCCTGTGCGAAAGTCTAAAAATAGAGTTTTCGTTTGCACCTCATTTTGAAATAATAACTTGTTTCAAGTCTCAAGAGTAACAAGTGTATAATACTAAAAATAGTTACTGAAATATTTGCCTTTTTTAGACCGTGTGGCGGAATACATTAACATTTCTCATACAAAACAGAAAGATCTGTGCCAAAAATACATCAGTGATAAACCAGTAGTCATCTTTAAAGATTTTCCGACGAATTCCCAATTGTAATAAAATATCGATAGAGAATGTTTATAAATTACTCTCCCGCCTTGATTAAATAACGTTAGACCTGTTCGCTTCTTCATTTTAATTAAATTACGAAATAAACAATTAATTGCAACGATTACCCAACGTGTAATAAACGTCACTTCTATTGAAAATACTGTAAAACATTTACTTCATTAGAGAAATACGTAGTGCCATCAATGCGTATAATTAACTTATCTTTAAAGGGGCTCATTTAGTAATTTTATTATAGGTTCATCAGCAATTACGAGTTAATTTCAAGTAACTAGACGTGGAGCAATAAAAAGAAATTCCAATTTATGGTGCGGCGCGGTGTTAAATGTGAGTACGATATTTATTACGGTAGCTATTTGTTTATTTATGTTGAGAAGGATGCAAAACGAATGGGTCGAGCACGAATCTCTATCAAATGAGCCAATGCATAATTTCTTACAATACTAAAATTGAGCGTAGATTCTTTATGCATTTAAGATTGAGCGTCACACAACTATTTAGTATTGTCAAACTTTATTATAGACCAAATTTAGACAAAAGGAACGAAGAACTCTGACAGAGTGGACTTATGAACTTCTAGATAGAACAGAAGAATGGCTAAAGTATCAATAAGAAAGGGAGAGAAGTACCAATACCTCTAAAATATATCTCTCCCTCTTTATCATCATGTGTAGGTAATTATACACTAATTCTACAAGTAAAAAGTATTCTGTTATAAGCTGGTGCAATAGTAAGCAACTAAGATTGTAACGACCCGTATGATGCCGCAGTTAAGTGCAGTCCTGAAACATGTTCCGGATTCAATCTCAGGCAAGACAGATATCTAAAAGATAAATTTAAATATTTGTTGTAGATGTTTGTGTCTTTAAGTACAGACAAGGAGGTGGAGAAAGAGCAGACAAATTCAAGTGATATGAGCAAAGATTGCTATATGAACTAGACTGTAACTGTACTCGTAAGTATTATCGATTGTTGTGTGCTGCTGACAGCAAGTATCAGTTCCGGTCTCCGTCGCCCTACTGTGTAATCTACCACTAAAAGCCAGGATAACTTTGACGTTCGCAATCGTATCGTCCAATCATGCTTGGCGTGCTGAAGCAGTGAAGCGCGGAGTGACGTGTCGCGGATCGCATGTCCGAAAGGAATATATCAATCGGGTACGAGAGTAATGGTCGCGGGACCCGCCCGACCGGCCTTCGCTAAATGAGCCAACATACCGCTCTACGGACTTTCTGCTTGAATCTTAAGTAGTTTTAATTACTCGGCTCAACAGCTTTTTGCTACTGTTTTTCTCTTAACAATTATTGGATAAATAAAGCTTATAATAAATTGTGATACTCATTACCTCACACTAAGGTCCGATGTTTTATTAATGCTATAGACAGACGCAGATAAAGACGTGAACGTTTATACCAAAGGAGATTCAACGAGTTGAAGTACTGCAACATATCAGTGACTGGCCTTAGAACCCTATTTGAGGTGGATTAAAGATTTCCAGAGCCAACATTTGCCACTTACCATCCATCCGTCCATATAGTCAGGTACTTCGACAGTATTAAAATACTCTTACATTATATACTATTAATCATTCTTACCTTACCATCTCGTAGAACTACAACTCTACCCTTACCCTCCGACCTCAGGTAGAACTCCAAACCTATCTAGAGTTCAAGTCACAAATATAAATTTGCATCATAGATATCTGCCCGATCTGCCGAACAGGCATTGAACCCGGAAACTATATGTCAAACTGATATAGCAACCACAGTGTCTAAAGATCCTTTCTCTAAATAAAAACGTATTAAAATAAAACTTAATACAGCTTACCCACTCTATCGATGTTTTAAACTACTGACCGCATAAGTCGACGTCAGATTAACCTCAAATATTTACATGTGTACAAAGGGAGAGATAAAAGTTTCACCTTTTACAAGCAATTTGAGGTTATTTATCATGTCGAGGCGAACACCCGTCTCGATTTTGGTACGCAGCTCCTTTATACAGAAGCCATTATAAGTATCAGTTTCAGATCATAGATCATAAACGCATTATTTGAGAGGCGGATGGGTTATGGGGGGTCCTGTCGTATGAGCTACTCTGTTCATTGTTGACTTTTTATATGCTGCATATGTCACAATTTTTGTGGACCTCACTAAACTTATACATAAATATCTAAGTGAATGTTGCTTCGAATCTACTAGCTATGTAACTATACTAGAAACACAGACGAAGTACTCAAATAGACTGATAATTTCTTTTTTATAATGCAAACCACCGGCCATCCATAGACATCTGTGCCAACCTCAAATAAGATTAGAGTCTTACCTGAGGTTGGCCACAGGTGCGTTGTTACCCTTGAGGACTTCCAAACCTTTCAGACCAGAACACAGTAGCATATAAACTGATGTTATTAGATAGAAATAGATGTGATGATGCCAACTTATTCCACCAAATTATCCCAAGCTTTGTTAAATTTGAGGATTGAGTTAGAAGAGCTATTAAATTCAGTCCACAGTACAGCTTCACATTGCTGTTATAGGACCTAATTAATTGCATTTGGAGTTGAACCACGAAGGATTCAAAAATGTATAGTTATGTAGGGATAATGTGATCTTCCCACTTGTTACTTAAGACTAATGCGTAATTTAATGAGATCAATTGCATTCATCAATTGCTTTATGATCGAATTTCCCAACGTGTAATCAAAAAGTGCATTAGAAGTCTATTTGGTTGCCTTATCTAGGGCGGGGAATAAATAAATCATTGACGTGCAACACTTCCGAGTAGCGTAATCTTTACTTTATGAATATCGTAAATTCAAATTCGATTTTATAACCTATTTACTATTGGAGATATATTTTATTTTGATAGATTTCTGAAGGTTGTGATACATTTTTATGCCACCATATTATTATAGAAGCAGCAAATAAACGTCCAGCCTATCGAATGGTAAGTGGCAACTCACATTGGACATACAAAATTAATTAACCTCAGATAGCAATATTTAACCGAAGGTTGGTCATCTTCGGTTAGTGCCTTCTGTAATGTTCTAAAACGAATACATATATTTATTATATGGATTGCTAACTCGAGGACAAAGTTAGCATACAAAGAGCATGAAAGCTCTTTACACTGCGTTTATAAAGTAGTGGTGACGTTGGTGCCTCTGGAGTCAACCTACGAAGTTCTACCATTGCTATTCAAACTGAGCCTAAAATTCCTTATACATAAATTAGCATTAACACACGCCATAAATCATGAACAGTTTGCAAACTTCTTATTGAATGTTATCGCGCTACTAATTTGTGGTGTCGTTTACTTAATACTTTTGCTACAAAATTAACTTGAACCACATTGGTAACTATGTATTTACGAAACTCGTTCTGTCTTGTAATAAAATGTTAATAAAGTTCGTAAATCAAGATAACGTCAATAGTTAAGAGTTCGATAGAATGGAGCAGTGTCGGAGTGAGGAAACTGCCTCACGTGGAGACATAACTCTTCCCGCCTTTTCATACACAGTCGGCATGAATGTGCTCATAATTAGGTATTAGGTTCAAATATGTGGTATGTTACCACTAGTTTTTGGCTTGTGATAATGTCGCGACATAACATTTTTTAGATTGATTGGAGAGTTAAACATTTTTTTATTACAAATTTTTCTTCATTACTTTTGCTAAATAAAATGCATGAAAATTCTACGTCAGGTTCTTACATTGAATAGAATCAGAATAGAAATGATAATGATAAGCACGAAAATCGAAAAAAAGGCCCGTTTTATGTTAGACATACCTAAGTTATTTAAAACTTTAATTATTTTGGACTTACTATTTAACATTGGTATTTGATATTTGCCACTAATATTCGAATTCTTTTTTTTAGTTTAGTTTATAAGTAGTCGGTGCTTTGTTCATGTATTATTCAATCACGTGCTCTTTAAGTGTCGTCGTAAATAAGAATTGAAACAAAGATGGATGGGTGGATTATACTGAGAGACATAACACTAAATTTTTATTATAACACAAACATATACGTACCAAATTTATTTCAAGTAAAAATTTGAATATTTCCATTATTTACGCGATTAATATCATTAACATTGTTATCATTATTGTTAATATATACTTAAAATAACAAATCCATTACCTATATCTATTCGCAATACAAGAAATCGTATCTTATACGTGAACCAGTTTTATTGGCACTCTCCTCTTAGTTTATTATATCCGTTTAACTATAAATAAGAATTAAGATACAATAAAAGTGTAACAAAATATAAATTATACTAATGTTAACAATAAAAAAATTCCACTCTCATTAAAAAATATAATCGTCCATAAAGTTTTGATCATCGATATAATATCATACGTCGTGCGTAAATAAAAGTTTGTTATCTTTGTAATACGCTACGTTTATCGTTGTACACATTAAATCACTCATGAATTTAAAGCGTTTTATTGTCATTTTGAAGTGAAAACAATATAAATGTATTTTATGTCACTGTTGATTTATGTTTTATAGGTGAGATGTGATTTATTACAAGTTGATTTAATACAATCTTGGCGCAAGGCTCGGCCGCCCGACGCAGATGCTCCTCAGACTTTTTGAAATGGCCTCTTGACATTCGAAGTGCCACGGGCGCCATCATACATAATATTAATATGACATATGAAAATAAAGTAACACTCAACTTATTTTTTTACCTTACATTCCGTTACTAAGATACAATGTTATTTTGCCATCCTCATAATATAAGTCGACTAAATTGTGCTGCATAATTAACTTACCGACAAATAAACAACCCATCACATACACTTATATTCCTGATTAAATATTCAACTTAATTACAAAAAAAGATAATGGTCTTTACAGTATCATGTTCTTATCTAGGATCTCTGAAACATTTAATAATAAAAATTGTAACATAAGAACGAGTAATTATGATACCTAGCTTAATGCGAAGTTGATTTTATACTTAATAAAAACAGCGTGACAGAACATAAGTGGACTGTCGTAACGGCATAGTTTTTTCATTTAACACACACATTTTTAAACTGCCTATATTCATATAATTTTATCACTGATAATAAAAAGTAAACAAAATAATCTTTAATTGTTGGACGAAGGTCTGAATGAAACCATAAATTTTCTGATAAGATGACAATGGCCATAACATGTTTAACAATTACGAATATGCACTATTACATATCTATAGATAAACTGAAGAGGAAAGAAACGTGTAATAATAAACAATTGTTACCATTGAATTGCATTCTAATAGAATACAATTACTAGGAACTTTAATGCTTAAAGATAAAAATAAGCTAAGGCGCGTTCCCAGGTGAGGAGTTTCAAATATTTGACGTATACGCGAATTAGCGTTTATCAAGATGTAATAAAATGCAAGCATGTCCGGATTGTTCGGCTAGGCATGCCGCGCCACCGCTGGGTGGTCGCTACTTGTCTTACGATATACTTATCTTTACAATCGATCCCTTCGATAAAAATAAACACCGATGTCCCCCGATGTCGAACGCTTGACGCGCTGCGAAGCAATAACATTTAGAATTTTATCGGAGTAGCTATCCGCATTTGCATCTCTATAGGATCCAATACATTTTCTGGATATATTATTAGCATTCTTGTTCACCGCTACAAGATATGCGCTCAGCTGCGTTTTTTCGTAAGGTGTTCGTCGTTCTGATATCCCACATTAAATAGAGCGCAACTTTTATAAGGCTAGTGACGGAAACAAACAATTTAGAACTGGTTTAATTTTATCGAAAACGGTAGCTTAATGAGTATTATTTAAGTGGAATTCCGAATCACGAATGTAAGTTTTTGTTATTATCTTTTACGACAAATTCTTTCCGTATAGTTAACTAGTTAAAACATTTGATGTGCCACTAATAGTGCAGTAACTAAATAATAGAGAAGGAAACAATTTTCAATTTTACGTATTCCACTACTTAAATAAGTATTGTGTCGTTTAGCCAATTAAACTGATTCTAATACTAACTTTAATTTTATGCGATGGCAATTATTTATTAGAGCTGAGGACATTTGATTAACCCATGCATAAGTCACTAATCACAACAAAGATAGGTACTTAAACATGAAGAACGTAAATGTAAGTACCAGTAATAAGTACTTAGTTAAGACAATTAGAAGCAAATTAACGCTTATTAACATTAAGATAAGTTCTTAACAAATACTCAAATCACCTTACCTTACCTTTGTAATAAAAATGTATACAATTTATAGTTGAAAAATGAATTTCACAGCCAATAATTACAGATGCGAAATGAAGCAAATTCACCCAACTAGCAAACAAAATATCACGACACCACAAACTTTATTCGTTAATATAAAAAGACAAATGTCACTTAGTTAAGAGGAGGTTTGTGGTCGTAAATAATGGTGTATTGTATGAATGGACGGTAATGCGCGGTGTCCTACATGTGAGCTGGAGTGAGTGCGGGTCAACGGCTGCGGTGCGCACGCGCAGCGCAAATGTCAAGGCCCGTGTCGCGATCATTAGGGGTTACGAATCAGTGCAAACTAATGTTGGCGTCGTTGTTTGATACAACACATGATTATATAAATGAAGTCGACCGTTATAGAATTCGTCAAATTCTGTATAAAATTTTCTGAAAAAAAATTGGTATGTTTCCAAAATCTTTTTTTAATAATAATAATAATTACCAAGTATAATAGGATATCACCTATTTTGTTTCAAACTAAACAGTGATATAGATTATTTTGACACTTTCTAGTTTCTACAATCATAACCCAATGCTAAGATACCGCGTGGTATACCTATGTCATTTACACATATAAAACGAATACTTAATAAACACCCAGACCTGGAATGGAAATCCCAATTCAAATATCTCCCTGGCTGGGAATGGAACCTTCTGTTAGGCCAATATGGTGAGCACTTCACCATGCAGATCCTTAATCCAAAGTGTTTAAAATTATATGTACAAAAGCCGCTACTTAAATTATACCGTTAGGCAAAATGGGAACAATGTTTTATTTTTAATTCTAAATTTAGATAACTCCTTTGAATTACCAACTATAAACTATTATAAGACGATTGAATCGATAGATGCGTGGGTCTATCGGACGGCGAATGAAATATACCTATCAATTAAACAGTGCAATACTCCTAAAAATATTTTTGTTTCATTAAATATATTGACTGCGATAAAACTATAGTTCCATATAATTACTAAATCTATGTTGACGTTTGTTCGTTTAAGTCTTTTGTATGAACCTCTGAAACCGCGCTTAATCTGATATAATAAGTTTTTATTCGTGACTAAACCAGTTAACGCGCATTTGAAAATGAAATGTCAATAGAAATAGCTAAGCTGGTAGTTTATTCTTCGACACGCACCATTGTTTGCAATTTGCGTTTCGCTCCCCTGTAACTTACTCAATGGCTAGACAAGAATGAATGAAGCAATCTTAGAAGCAGTAAATGTTATTTATATCGCGTCTTCCATAAATGACGTGGGCATTGAAGCGGTCGTTAAGGGGCAGGCAGCTTCTGTTCGACAATTAGGCAAGAGCGAGCCGTGAGTCGGATAAGTACGTCCTTATCGCAACTCGGTAGTCGACAATCGCGGCACAATCTCACGAAAACGCAATTTCGAGCTGCACCTGTCATAAACGCCGGTTCATTGACCGCGCTGTTTCAATTAGCTACACAAATGGTATATTTTAACAAACTGTAATATTTTGACAGTGTAATAAACCCCCTTGGAATCCAGAAACTCCACCGTTTATCATGTTCATGTCTAATAACAACAGTTTAAAACGCTATATCTTGTACGAAGGGTATTGTAATGGAATCATACAATGTGTTTCAAAATACATCTAAGACTGCGGTCAACCTCTGGTGCGACTAATCCTATTTCGGGTTGATTATAAATCCATAAACGGCACTTGCCGCTTCGGATGGACTGCATGCTCGTTTGCTTCAATAATAAAAGAGATAAGTAAACATCCATGATCCTCAGGCTATTTGGTTATAGCGGTCTCTCATCAATAATACTTCGAAGGCGATAATATCGTCGACGCGTGTCCGCGTAGAGGGACCTCCACACCGTTATTAACCTTACGATAATCATCGCAACCAAGAGATCATTTAGTGATACGCTTTATATTAAATTACTTGGTCGTGCGTTGATAAAATATTCTACGTATTCTATTACCGAAAACAAGATAACGCCGGAGGTACTAAAGGAATATTGTTGCGCTATGGAGAGATCAGAATGTTAAGTAAGAAAGAAAAGTCAATCGACACAACATTGACTACATTAATTATTTTGGATCCTGTTTACACCTGTAGTTTATTTATGAGTTTGACATTTTGAGAGTTATAAATTCTTGTTTAATGTACATTTGTTTACACAATTCATGCAAAGCAAGATAGCAAGATTTTACTTTACTTTTTAATCCGTACCTTCTCTGATCTGAAAGAAATTTATTTGCCTTTGAGAAATTCATATAGGAATATGCGTGCTCCTTTGTTTTTTTTTTTTTGCTTGATTCCACGTTTCAATAATCAACCCCAGATAGGATTAAATTCCCATATATAATCGGTCACAATTGCGTAGCTACCTCATAAAACTTCGGATAAATTAATATTCTTTTAAATCAAATTATAGCAGCGCTACACTACTATGCCTAAGAAAGATATAGGTATTATGATGATGCGTCAAGTGTCGAACCTCGAAGGGTTTAAAGCTTTATAACACGAGGGAAGTTTGACCTACACAGTTTTATCAAATATGATAAAACTTCTTGTAACTTGTATTACTAACCATTACCGACGATGATAACACTTTACAATTGTAAAATGAGTGATAATTACGAACAAAATTATTATGTTCAATTTTAGGAGCGCCATGCAAATAGTTGCTCGCTCGAAATAGAATATTACGTCATTCGTCTTAGAGAAAATTTTATTCAGTCTATTTTGACGACCAGTTCACCCACTGTTTTTATGCAAGTACTAGCAATGTAGTCCTAATCATAGTTAGCATATTTCAGGTTCTCTGACAAGTGTGATATGAAATTGTCATAGTTATAGTTAACTCTGTTTAACGGAATAGATTGTTCGGCTCCTCAATAGGCGACCGAGGTTCAAATCACAGACCGGCTCCTCTGATCTTTCGATTAGCTTATAGATTAGATAAGGAGACTACCATAAGAATCCTCATTAGTCTCAATTCACCTATTGACTTTACTTAAAACCCCTATTGTATATAGAGTTGTCAAGTTGTCGGATGTCAAGAGTCGCCAGTGACCTTTCGGAGGTCTGCGTGATCGCTTGCTACTTCTGTGTTATGAAAAATATTATAATTAGGCGAATACGTTTCATATTTCACTTTAGTGGACACTGTTACTTTTAGACCTCCATGCTAGACCCCAATGTCAACAATTGAGCCTAAAAGCAATCAGAGATGCGTTGATATATATATTTAAGGACTCAATTGAAACAGCTCACATCAGTCTGTTTTACTAGTTGCTTTATACTACTGTTTACTACAACAATATAACCATAAATAACCATAAACAAATACGTATATCGTCTTCAAATAGAGATAGCATACTAAGTAAGAAAGCTAGTTGAGTCATGAAGTCCAGATTACAGTAATAGAAGCGCCATGCAAGTCGCGTGACGATATAAAATCAAACGCCGTGCGGAGCTTGCACTAGTTAATCCTTCTACTTTTTAATTCTAATTGTGACTGTTTCGTTATTCGTTGCAATAAAGCTATTTAGCTGCAATAAACGTCTATCATTCAATTATTTGCGCTTTATAAGCGTTGGTCGATGTTAGCAAAGGTTTGTAATGGTATCACTCAATCTCTCAATAACTTACACTTGATAATATCAGGACCATTTCCGTACATTGGCGGAAACGTAAAGCAATCTATATCGAGTTAATCCTGGCATTAAAACTTAAACGTGTATAATAACTATAAAATATAAAGTTAAAGATGCTCCTAGGCTATTTAGTAGGTAACGAGACCTTTTTTTTATAGTCCCTGATAGTTACGGCATAATATTGTTATTTCACCTCATTGTCTGAACAGTGTTATAAATACACATGTACCTAGAACTTTCTTGGTTTACAAGACTGAATACCTGTTGTATTAATTGTAATGTGGTTATTCAATAGATATGAAACTTACCTATAGAACTTTACACAAAAAATGCACTTGAACACCGGCAATTAAGTCAGATTGTATTCATACGTTACCTTTTTGTTGCAATAATGAACTAAAAATAAAATTTTGGATAGTAATAAAGTGCCGAAAAAAATCTACGACCATCCCTGATTCCTACGTTCGGAGTCCATGTTTGTTATACTAATTCCGCTTATTTTTCACGCAAATTAAGTTTATCGGCATACGACCATTGGCCAGAATGCGGTCGCGGCGAGTGAGCCACACGCTATTTAGTAATATAGCTGTGTAATGACCCTACATTGTATTGATAAAATACATTGATTGCTATTACCGGTAATCTGGACAATTCATTAAGTAACTATACCTATATGTGTAGACGCTAGATTACCTTTCTAGGCTTTCTTTAGAATAAAAATTACACTTATTAACTTTCTCAGTTAACTTAAAGAGCAAATTTTATTACGTGTAATCTTATTGTTTATTACTTACGGCCATTATTTATCTTGAGCAAGTGATCGTATAATATTCATGTATTGGCAATACTTATTATTCATTTTCATTTTATGTATATAAATAAAATTGGGTCATTTTCATTTTATGTATATAAATAAAATATGTATATAAATCTACCAAACAACCCACCATAAAGTAACAGTTAACAAATAAAAAAGAAAAAGTATAAAAAATGTAATAATTATAAATACTAGTAAATATTACAACTAGTAGCACTTAATTAAGTTACATTTTACTTAAGCGTAAATAAAAATACATAATATGAACCAAATACACTGTAAATTATAATGTTTGCAATGTTCAATAATATCACAAATACAATCTTTAGAGATTAACTAGAACACGTGTTCTACAACTGTACCATATTATGTAAATTGGGAGTTTAAAATACATGATTACAAACATATTAGTTCCTTTTTAGAAACTTATTATACATTCATTAATTTCCTTATCTACGCTCAAGGGCACCTTTCATCCCGGAAAGATATTTGATTTACAACAAGCGCGGGGACGAGGCGGCCGACTCCACAAAAGCCGCAACCGGCATAATTTACCTCTCACTACAATACTTCTAATTAAGATCATTCGTGAGTCCAATGAAGCGTCGGACTATGTACTCACTGCATAAACTGGACGTTATAAATAACTCAAATCGTAACTCATGCCTTTTTCGAGCTACTCTCGATGAGGCACGGCTGCCGCTCGAACATACAAAACCAACCCTCCCGTGATGAGTTAAGAATGAGAATACATTCGAATCCTTAAGTCTAATATCAAAGCGCAGTTGAGTTCACGCCACGGTATTGTTATACAAGAGCTAAATAAACTAAAACCAACTGTTATTTGTTCCTTCGGGGTAAGAAGACACAACTAAATCTTCAGAGGTTCGGAGCCTTGTTATTATCAAAGCTGGTAAAGTGGCGGTGCTCGGAGACGCAGGAATTCTGAGAGCTGTTCACTGCGCGTACATTATTTATTTTACTGTTTCAACTTGTTTTAAGCTGTTCAAGTGATTACCGCTTTAATGCTTAAACTTTTATGCAAGTCATTATACGCTCTTTTGAAAATCGACCAATCATGTCCTTTCGTAAATCTTATTTTATGTGTAGAGTCAACAAGTGTTTCTATATTTTGCAATTCTATTTTAGGGATTTTATACATACCTATGGTACATATAATATTACTGACCACTACCATTCATGGACATTTGTAATCAACCCCAGAGAGCATTAAAGTCCTACGTAAGGTACCAAATACAAACTTGAACGCTCTGTGCAAATATGCCTTAAATATAAATCCTTCAAATCGCACATAGAAACGAGTAACAATATTGTTCGCAGAAACCACTTCTAAGTGTTGGTAGTGCCTCCGTAGTCAAACCTCGAAATATTCTACCACCTTTTCAGTTGGGCGTGCTAACTAATACCATTGTAAATTCCATTCGTGAAAGATGAAAACTTTTGTATGTACAAGCATATAAAATATGCCCATATTGGTCAGGTATTATTAAAAATATCCAAACTAATACTGTGCATATCATTATTTTGTTGCGTCCACAAATCAGCGTCGAAAGCGGTCATGACTTCCTTTTACGTGCTTATAAATGGACGTAAGAGCAAAATAAAGTAACGTTATTATTAGAGGAGGCCGCGGTAGCATTCCTGCGGCTGTCACCGGCGCAGTCGCAGCTTAATGATGTCGTTTGAATGAGGGTAGTTGCAAATGAGATATGAATAGCCGCATCAGAGGAGGATATGCAATATGAAAAAAGTTTTTGAGTTAAGGCTGCCAAAATAGCTGCAGGTATTTAAACAAAAAAATAAATTATAATTTAAATATATTAAGTGTTAATATATTTCATTTACTTAGAGTACCAAACAGAGATGGCAAACAGCATGGTCATGGTCACTCCCACCCGTGAATATCTGTAACCACTAACACGACATACATAGGTATAGTAACTTTAAGTTTTCTGATTTTAAAGATTTTTATTAAAAAAAACACAAGGAAATAAATTAAAGGGTTTTTATCCGAAATATACGAAATCTTATTGAAAAACATTTTTTCAGGGACTCAAGAGGATAGAATCGCGTGAGGCACTTTGTTATAAATATATTATAGGTACCTATCTTGTTTTAAAGAGAACTTAGGTTACCAAGGAAAGGTTGAAGAGGCAGTCTAGACATTACTCCCACTTTGCTGTATAATATTTGTTTATCTTCATTGTCTGAAACTCTAAAATTAGAAAGAATGTTATCAATATAAAAATGTTATGTAACACCATATTTATAGAGGTATAATACAGATACAAAATACTCTATTGGATAAAAATAACAGGCCAAAATTACTATTTAGAAAACCTAAATACAAATATTATTAAAAAAAAAAACATATGGATTAACTGAAATCGAAACAAAAATCTTAAACATTTCAAAATTATCTATGTGGTGACGAACGCAAGGGTTTACATAAGGGACTAACTATTTAGCTTTTACGGGGATAAAATGTAACAAACAAACAAAATAAGACTAATAGAAATATAGCAATGCAAGTGTCATTTCCGCAATCAGACTATTGTTACATTGGCCAATGAGGATAATCGTAAGCGACATATGAATTATTAAGTCAGATCTCGTGCTCATTGTAGTCATAAACATAGGTTTATTTTCCATTAAATATTCATAACAAGTATAACACGAACCAGTTTTTTCACTGCGAATCATAAGTAGTTTGCAACTATATCATAAAAAGGTGCTGGCATTTATTTACTATCGATATAGCTTAAGTAATAAAACAAAACGTTATTGTATGAACATGTTAATGAGCTGTCACAAACAAACCAGTTGTGGAAGGACGCGCATACCTTCTTGGGATGTCAATAGAATCAATAGAGTACAATAAAATTGCTCCTTTCAATGCAACGTAGTTAGGTCTAAATGAGGTTTGAGTAATGCGGCAGGCACACGAAAGGTTTGCGTGGCGCGAGGCATTATTGTCCTCGAGTACGCAACATATCTCCTAACCATTTCTCCAGCGTTAAATTGACGCCAATTCGAAACTCGCCACGCAAAAATTACTTTTATAATTGTCGTTTTCCATCTATTACAGTCCCACCGCTGAGCATGGGTCGCGTTCCAGAAAGAGGAAGGCATAGAAAGGTTTACAATACTAATTAGGTAACTACGAAATATATTTCACACATGTTTTTCAGTATGTTGACATTTAAATTTTAAGACTTTTCTTTTGCCGTTAAAACAGGTGACAATAATTAATTTCTATTTATTTGCTTTTTTTTATTATATTACTGGACAAATATTTAAATGTATACTCCGAATATATAGAAATTAATAACAGAAATTAATTCATCAAACTTTTAAGTCATGCTCATAAAGACTTAAACTAATTAAAAATATTTAGCTTGGATTCGTAATGATTCTTTTGAAGTATAAACTCTGCAGCCATCCGTTAAGACGCCGACAAAGGCTCTATACAGGCCGCTAAGTCAATTTATAATGCGATTAACAAAAAGAATGGCGACCCGACTGATTGCACGGAACCTTATGCGAATCACCAAAAATGCTCGATCAGACTAATGGCCGTAAACAATATCTAAGCGGTTATAAGCTTTGGCTATAAATGAGTGTAATTTATTGAAATACATTAATCTCGGGGTCCGGACTTCGACTGGACAGTAGTGTGTAATGTCTCAATTAATATTTAGCCTAGAGAAAAGTAATAATGAGACTCCTAAATCTAGGAGCGCGTAACTCGAGTGTGCCGCCGGTGATTAATATGACGAAGTGAACGCATCGATCGCGATGCTGCTGGACCACCACCTAAGTGTGTCTTGTATATCTTTATTATCGACTAGATTTCGCCCGCAGCTTCGCTCACGAATGTAGATGTTGTAATTGTGCTTCAAGTATTTTAATTGCTTATTTTTTTGTTTTATTACGTGAGCTGATTGAGTTGTAGAATCTACTTGGGGCTTACTCGGTGTCTGAAATGTGCACATATAATAATGCAAAATTTGATATACAATCCGATAGTAAACAATAAAAATCTTGAACAGTCTGGTAAGACAATTATGCCTTATAACTCATAGCTATTTCTTACTTTATGTACCTAACTCTTAATTATAATTACCTAAGCTAATAAGAGTAGATAAATGCTATTAAGAGTCTAATAGAAGATACACCATGTTTTAATTATTTTTGCCTTTAACACAACTTGGCCTAACTTACCAAGAGCGGCCTAAACATGTTTATATTAATAAACATTAATTGCAGCAAGCCTTTCACAAGAGATCACGTGAGAAAGGATTAACACGCGCTTACCTGCTTAATCTGGATTCGACGAAGGTATCGATGGGAAATTTCACATGTAATGATTGATCTGTGATGTTCTCCGAAGGTAAGGCCCTAAAAGATTACATCACCTTTCAAACCAATTTTTGGCTTGAATAGTCAGGTGATGTCCGCTACAGTAATCCAATTTGTTTCGCCTCATAATTATATAAGATGGTCGAATTAGCATTTGCCGAAATTATTTAGCAAAAATTCTGGACTTCAAATTTTAAACTTCAATTTCAAATTTTAAACGCAAAACTTATGTCGTTCTTGCGATTCATAACGTTCTTAATTCTTACTAGTTGTTGCCTGCGGTTGCACCCGCGGCAAAAAGACTTAAACACATTCATTTACCTAAATTGCAATACCTAAAATCAACCATATTAAAGGTACATGTAAACCTTCCTCATGAATCACTCTATCTATTAAAAGTTATTGTATTCTAAGTTATTGTGAATTTCATTGTACCTCTTAATACACAAATAGGTGGAATGTAGGTATTGTAGCTAGGTATATATAAACGTTATTCAACTTGCAAACCTAATTGTGATAATTGTGTGAGATACAATTTATCAATATAAGTAGTTAATCCAGTTCTAACCCAATAAGTTTCAGCTAAGCTTAATCGTGAGAGTGTACTTAGTGGCCAGTCCTTAACGGGAAAGCAAATAATCAACAATAAATACTAACAATGACAATAATAAACGTGTAAATATGGGAAAGTAAGTCCATTCAAGAATAAATAATGTCATATTAGAGTGTTCCAAGTTCGGATGTCGTAAATAGATCCACGTCGCCCGTTACGGCAGCGCCTGAATCAACACACAATAAGTGATGCCAGCCCAATACTCAAAAAAGATGTTATCGACTCGATTTACCGACTATCGAAAACGGTTACAGCCTATCTTTTCTCACTTCACTAATTTAGACGTTTCCAAAGTAGCTCAACGTTAAACGGAGGATGAGCGGTTACACGGTACACGGTAAATACGGTCAGTTTATATGACCGGTAAACAGAGCGACGTGAACTGTACACAAGATGATTTTTTATTTGTATAGTTGCCAGTTCTGGCTCAAATACCCGTGAGAAGAAGCGCGCCTCCCAAATGGACATGGCTAGGAAATCACGCCATAATAATCTTGACTGACACCCCGCTCTGACACCAATCAGCACATGGGTGACAGGTTAACTAATTAATGCACATGTCACGGTAAGTAATATGTTCATATATAGTGCGCATGCGTACATCCAATCAGGTGATAATTAGTGATTCGGGCAGTCATAGTTTAGTGATTTGAAATTCAAGCTATGTTTGGAGTCCGGGGTTCAACCCCTGGGCAAGAAATGACTTTACGAATTTATGTGCATATAATATAATCTATTATCATTAAAAAAACTGCCTAGGATTACTGTAAAAAAGTTCTCAAAGGTGTGAAATCTTCCAATTCGCACTTGGCCGGTGCGGGACTGTGGCTTACATGCTTTTAATTTTAAGAGATGACCCGTATCCATTGTTGAGATAATAATGGACCAAGAATGATCATTATAATTAGTAGTTACAGTTTTGAAAGTAAATATTTTAAGCATATTTTTTAATTTAATTTTACTTTTTAATACATCATTTGTACATATTCCAATTAAACTCCAGATTAATAGATCCAAATCTATATTTATTCCCAGACAGAAAAAATTGCATACAATAAGGGCTTCCAAAGATGTTGAAAGGTTTAACTCTTGACACCATTAACTCAAGATTACGAGGAAATCCGATGAGTGAGAAATTTTCTCGGATCTTAAACGAATGTCATTTGAATATAAATTGTATCAGGCAGTGAGCGCCGTGGACCCATGTACCTCTCATTGTGCGTATAACAAGATCAGTATCGACTTAATGACAATATATTGGTAATAAAATTAGATAGTCCATACCGTCACCGGGCGAACATCACCGGCCGTGCCTCAGACACTCCGACTCTCATATTTATTGCGAACTAACTAGAAACATTATCGAATGACAGCTACAATATGCTCTGGATAGGTATACACTTCTAAATAACTTGACGCTTATGATTTGAGACTTTAAACCGAAGCCCTTAGACTCCCAATCGGACCACGACGCAGTGCGTAGAAAGCGCGCTTAAGTTTATGACAGTGGGTCATAAGAAAGCTAAGTTATGGTATAAATATTATGACACTTTTATCTATAAGTGTGGTTGAAAAGTAAATATAAACGGCTTAAACAGACCGGGAAGATACTGTTTGCGGACATTTCGCAGTGGGAAATATCGCGGACCTAGCGTTATTTATTGCAATTTGTTCGCAGCTGCGGGGTCAAATTATTACAATGTCCGACATTGGCAGATCATTCTTAATTTCTTTTGTCCGATCTTTATCTTGCGTAATATATTGTGAACCATTACAAGAAAAGGCTCGTCCCTTTTTAAATTCACTACATCTTACGTCGGATATTAATAAGTTATTGAATTGAAGATGTCGCTGAATTACATTAATCATTTTTGAATTATTATCGGATATAAAGTTACAAGAAAAAGCCATTAGCATTGGCATTAGTGTACGATATGCGGGTTGTATTTGAGTTTCTGTAACAATACGGATGGTGAGTTTTATGGTGGAGTGCGCCGGCGCAGCGCAATCCGGCGACCGTGAAGGCTACACGCGATCATGGGCGATAGCGATCTCCAAGATAAACTGCCCATAGTGTGACACTGCCGTAATTACTCACACGACGATCCTTATCGATCGATTTTATTACCCTTATTCAAGACTTGTTAAATGATTAACTTTGAAGGAATAGAATAATTAACACGCAATATTAACATACACTTACTATAAATATTATTCTTCTTATGCCTTAACTACAACTAGTTAATTTAGTTAACTATCGTAAAGCCAACGGCTTTAACGATACAATTATGAACTTATAAATGAATCAACTGAATGTTACAGATTACATTTAAGTTTTCAAGGATCCTTAAATATTCCTATAGACCGTTCCCTAGTCGAACAAGTAGCGACCGCCGAAAACCACTTTTAGAAGTAACTCGACGTGTTCTCAAGGAAGAAGGATTTCTTCAAGGATTTATTAACTCCCATGACATGGGTTTTATTTAACAAACTAAACTTCCAAACTTTTATCTTTTGAAAAGCTAATAAAAGGGTATTTAATCAATATATTTTATAATATCAAATTCAGATCTCGTAGCTTACCTCAAAATTTACCAATTCCGAAATTAAATGTTTATATGACTACATCTAATTTAAATCGATTCTCAGCCTATTTCTGTATTATTTATTCGAGGTCAATGTCACGTCGTATAAAGTCTCAAGCCAGACGAACATATGGGATAGTTGGAGTCATTACCGCCAATATGTGGCAACGAAGCGTTTTTTCAATTGAAGCAATTAAGGCCACTGGGACAATATCGGCACAATAGTGGTGGATAACCATGGGACCCGCTGTATGGGATAATGTCTCACCAGTACTATTGCATACCTATATACATTCGTGTTATATATTTTTAATTATACCACTTGTTTTCGCCGAAAATTTCGTGTCAACACTTTTACAAAAGATTCAAATACTCAAGGTAGGTAGGTATAAATATATTTGGCATTACATACGAAATAAATAGACACTTTCCCACGTCTTTGTTATTACGTAATTGAATCGGAGTAAAAGATATATATCAGAATGTCTAAAATTGGTTACTTATGTATTTTGGGAATACAGTTTATAAAAATACTCTGATTCAAAGGTCAACTTTGGCAAAGTTCCCTACATCATCAACCCATTTCTATTACCACTACTGCGAACTACTAATATAATGGAGTAAAACCATTTTACAAATTTTTGTATAGCTCTTCGATATAGATAATGTTTGGCATAGACTAAATGACTGACGTTTGATATTCGACTTTTATTAAGTAGAGCTTTCCTCGAATTGAAATATCTCATTACAATAATATTACTTTAATCGTTAGGTTGTTTTTGCCTAAACTCGATTGCTTGATACAAGTAATTGTGATAACTATCAACGTCATCCGGCTAGCTAATTTACTTTCATCACTAACAAACATCTTGTTTATCAGATTTAAAATACATTATGGGCATCATTGCTACGCACTTGTTATTTATGGTTGGACAGACCACGCGTGCTGTAAGATGTTATCTGTTCATTATATTTGATAAATCACGTAAATGTGACTAACAAGATGCTTACGTGTTCCGAGTAGGTTATAACTTTGCCTTACAAAATCAGATCTTTAATTTAGAAAGCAGTTTAACAAATGTATACTAGAGTTGTGTTACGCCAGGGCATAAGTCACGGTGACCTAAAGCTAGCGGCAATCGATTTTGATACTCATAAGAACAGAAGGCGCGTTAGGACTTAATCATACGATACGACGTTGTATCGTGACACATTACGACGTTGTAGCGATGCCACATCCTGTGGTAATCTACGATGAGCATTGTAGAGAAAGAATACTATGCAATGTCTCATCACGACACTATGCACGACTTAAGAATTTTAGCAAGTACGAAAATGTGTCTTTGTTGATCCAGATATATATGTATAGATGACCCAGAAAATACTTATTATTTTTAAATGAATTGGTATTTCATCACCAGTTTCGCGACAATTCGTGTCGTGCATCATACATCGAGGTGACGTCACATCGTGACATTCATGATGGACATCGATTTCTATGACACGATATTACGATACGACGTCGCACTGTCACGACGTGACGTCGTGTCGTATGTATGTGTTTTAGCCCTAAGCCACCCAATTTGATACTTACCGTGAATTCCCCTGAGAGGCGAAACTATTCGACCATTCATTCTAATTATCGAAACGCTATCGGTTCCATCGATCGACAGTTATCGTTAATTGTGAGGAATCTATACTTATAAATAAAATTGAAATGTTTGTATGTGATTTCGAAATAGATATTTTCCTTAAGTATGTTAATTTGCAGGATACAAAACTCGATATTTAAAAAACTCTTTAATATATTTTAATATTGACCATTTTGTTTTAGTGAAAATTTCACACATTGGGAAGGTCACAATGGTACGTATTTGGTAACATACTCGAACAACATCAATACTGCATTCTTTTTATCCCTATTAAGAGAAATTAAAACATAATTATCGTCGCATACCTATGTCGATGATAATCGCTTTCAGAAAAGATATGCCCATAAAATTCAGTAAAAGGCACGTATCAAAGTAATATGTTCGTAATAATACAATTTTAATAAAAATAATTCTACAATAATATAATATTATAGATGATGTTACCCACACATCTCTGATT
>DWPV01000426.1:0-29366 GCA_018251915.1 Urbanus proteus proteus | reverse complement strand
GGACAGACGGACAGACGGACAGACGGACAGACGGACAGACAGCGGAGGCTTAGTAATAGGGTTCCATTTTTACCCTTGGGTATGGAACCCTAAAAAGCTGCAAAAAGAGCTCTCCTTCGAAGCCGATTATGGATTGGCGACTTATCTGCTGTTGTACATGTCCATAGGGGACGGTGACTACTTTCCATCAGGTAGCTCGTCTGCCTTATCGTTAGCTACATATATAAATAATAATAATAATAATAAAAGTAAAGTAGGTAGGTAGATTTAAAATTTAAGTTATCCAATATTTCAACTTTTAGAATTTCTTCACCACGGCCATAATTACGATGTATGTAATTACGATTGTAATTACAATTACGATTGTAATTACGATTACGATTACAATTACGATTGTAATTACAATTACGATTTGATGAGAAAAATCAGATTTTGTAAATTTTGAATATCCTACACGTATACACGATTTTTTCTTACTTGTTGTATTTTTAGTAAGGGAATATCAATTAATATAAAATCTTTACAACATATTTCAAATCTACATCATGAAGAATTCTAACTCTATGTGTTGATAACAAATATTAAACTACAACAGTATTTTTACATCAACACATCACGCTCGCCTCAATTTCACAATAAACCAATCTCCAATCTTTCCAAATAAACAAAGAAAGCACAAACAACTCACGTATATCTCCAGTGGACGACGTGAAGAGTGGGACCATGCAGAAGACAGCTGTGGCGAGCGACATGCCCATCCCGCCAGCCACTCCCCATATCATCTGAAACAATACATCGTCTCGCTAAACGTGTTTCGAAAAATGAAATTGTTCGTACTATTTACTGACACAAATGTTGTGTTTGGTTAGATTAAATGTAGTTTGTAAAAGAAATATTATCTTTTCACCTGGAAGTATCCAACTTGTAGCTCCGGTGAGAATTTCGAGTTTTGCCAAATTTTCAATTTTTGTGTGGAAACCGTAACGTTTGTACAGCTGTATGTATCTTTGTGTGAATCATGCTTACATGGATCCTGTCCAGGACATTATTTATGACAGACATGTTATTACAATTAAGTACATTACAATATTTTTAGCTTTAGGTGTAAAATATGGCAGTAATTTTGAAATCATACATAATCTTTAAATAGTTAAAGGTGGTAGAGCCCTTTGTGGTTCGACTCCGTCGCCACCATCGCTACACCTATTTCTGCCTCATAACAGCTGTGTAGCGCTGCTGTGTTCTGGTCTGAAGGGTGTGGTAATAGACATAGTTATTCCAGAAGTTCCAGCTTAGTCTTCAGTGGTAGCCACGTATGTGTGGTCAACCCCCGGTAGGACTGTTATCTTATCTGGGATTGATTATTTATAGATGTCCATGGGCAGCAGTGGCTTACTATCAGGTGGACTACATGCTCGTTTGCTACTACGATCATATATAAAAAATAGTTACACAAAATACGAATATAACGTAAATTATTATGTTACATAAAGTAAATCTTCCGAGAAAGTTAGAATCGACGATGCAAACTTCGATGAATCTCGCATGAATTATTGATAGAGAAAATATTCCTCTTCGATTTTCTGCAAGAATTCATCTTTTACTTAAATACTCTTTGGAGACTAGGATATAATTTGTGGAAAGTATTTGAAGAAAACAATTATTCTCGGAAGGCAAAGTGGGAATGATTTTTTCTTACTCACTTTGTTTTTATTAAAAAAAAACACTTTCTACACTCATAGCTTCACACTAGGACTTTCTCCTGTGTCGTGGGTATACAAACACCCAGACCCTGAACAGAAATCTACGTTTATTTAGATATTCGTCTGGCCGGGAATCGAACCCGGAACCATTTGCGTGTTAGACCAGTATGGTGACCGCTCCGCCACGCGGGTCGTCAGAATCTTTTTCTCGCAGTATTTTTGCAGTAACATATGTATATTATATGTAATGTATTTTCTGTAATATAAACCTAATGTTACATAGTGTAATGTATTGTAACACTAACGTTGGGTAACTTAATGGCCATTCTAGCGACGCTTCATACTCTAAACACTTTTTGGAGCGATGATATTACCATAATGCGAGATTTTAAAAGTGCATCCCGGGAAGTGAAGACTATTAAAAATAATGAATTGGATTCCATAGTACGGGCTTTGACACTAGGTTTACGTTTAATTTATTTAAATAAAGAAATAATTATAATTGTGTTTTAATTCATTATTTCAGTAATAGATTATGGAGCATCTAGGCTACATAGGTTTGTTTGAAATATTTTACTTTATATTTAATTAAATTCTACTAAGCACGTGACATAAAAATAAGAATTGGAACTCAGCCTAGACAATACACAATAAATTATATAAAAAGTTATAAAATGTAACCTATTTTCTACAAACATTACAGAAAAAGGCAATTTAATTTAAACACGACTTGACATTACACTAAAATATACTCGAATATGTAAACGTAGGTAGATAAATGTTAATTTGCCTCTCGTTGCCCTATTTGGCTTTTAGCCTACATGCTCTTGGGCAGAGCTAAGCGCTTCACATAAATACAACCAATTAACTTGGCTGGCTAGGTCTATGTATTTTATTAACCAATTGCAATGTAATGGGATTTTACAATGTATTACTTGTTCTGTAACTAAGAATATAATTTATTTATATATACATTAGTAAAAATTGGTGGTTTTGTTGTAATCATGTGACTTTTTAAGCGAATAAAATAAATAGGTATTCAGGTAGCCAAAGTAATCATTGTAGCTTAAAATCATTCGCTCTGAGGAGATTGAGACTCCTCTATCTATCATACATAGCATCCAATGGGCTCTGATTGGACTGTAATTCTATTTGTAATCCTATAGATTATAATACATGGGCTGCAGTCCCCTTACTGTTAGATGGACCTATTCGTATGCTGTTTCCATATTTAAAAAAATACATTACTTTACGATATTTGATTAAAAAAAAGAACACGCTTAGTTACATTCGAAATACATTTTCAATAAGCAATGATTGATCAATTCATCAATAATTAATCGTTATTACATTTCGTAGTAAACTAAGCAGGCAAAGCGAGTATTTCACAAGGGATCTGTCATTAACTAGCGAGGCAGTTGAACTCATTAACGCGCGATTGGTCGCTTTGATCGAGTCGTTACATAATACGTTACAGTTGGAGGCAGGCACATCTCTAAATATCGATTCACTATTCCCACTTCACTATTTATTGATCTTAGTTTTAATCATTTATTTAGAAAATAATTAAAATAATAGTTGCAAAATATACTGCCCATTTCTAAATGTATTTTTTTACATATTGAAACAGATTAATTTTGTTTTGAATATACTTTGTAAAATAAATTCCATTCAAAAATACACTGCCGGTACAAGGGAGGTTCACGGTTCATAGACCACCGGTATATAAGGCGTCATAACTATTGCTGTGCTGACTGGTTAACTCCCATTTAGCGTACAAGAGCTGCGTGTCATGACGTTGCAGAGGTTATATCTAGCTGTAGCCTTAGTATGCAGGTGGCAAAGGAATGTATAGCTCTCTTCTCTTCCTATTTATTATTGTACTCGATTGTATGCCCCAATTTGTTTCGTATGGAGTTAAAAATTACATGAGGTATTACATCTTAGTCCTCAGGTTAACAATGCATTTTTGATTGGCCACATTTGAAAACTATCAGAAAAAAGATAACGGAAGTTATACGCGTAGCTATTTAGTATAAATATGTTATTTACATCGTATATTTAGGAATTATAAAAATAAAAAATAATGTCCTGATTTCGTTGTAAGCTAGACAGCGGTTCGTAAGGGACGCGTCATTAACTAGCGCGGGAGCTGAACTCGTTAACGCGCGATTGATCTCGTTTACGAAGAAACAGTTCCATAAGAAGTTTTACATTTATAAAAATTAAAAGACGTGTAAAATGCTCATTTTATTCGTTAAACTCACAAAGTTGAATTTGAATTTAATCTTTCGCATAATAATGGATATCTGACTATTTGCAGATACGACTCCAATCTTCATTGAAGTTTATTATAAGTTTAACCACTAATTATTACATATAATCTACGTTCGAAAACTTCTTAAACTAAATGAGAAAAATGCTGATAATATATTACCCCGTTTCGTTAAAAGTTAGGCAGTGGTCCGTAAGGGACGCGTCATTAACTAGCGCGGGAGCTGAACTCGTTAACGCGCGATTAGTCTCTTTGATCGCGTCTACGACGTTACTGTTCTAGAGGTATTAGTACATTTCTAGTAATACTTTTGCAAATAGTATAGGATTGAAACTACTGTTTTCTTGTAGCAATGGTAATGAATCAAAATAATTAAGTTAACGATGAACGTTAATTATTACCATTTTTTGATGACTCAGAAATTATGATTGAATTTAATTCGAGATTATAATAATCTTATAAATAGATCAATGTATTTGGAATTTTCTTTTCTTTACTAACTTCCGAACTATAAATCTTCGTACATAAAACAAACAATCATTATGTTTTATTGCAAACAATAAATGTTTCATAGATTTCTATCTAAAATGTATTTTATATTTTTTTATAAAAATATTCGTTAGCTAGGCAGCGGTCTGTAAGGAACACATCATTAACTAGCGCGGCAGCCGAACTCGTTAACGCGCGATTAGTCTCTTTGATCATCGGTAGGATTAGTGAAGGTATGTTCTAGAACATAAAATGATTTTACTCATTGAATGATGTCTGTCATCAATCTATTACTCTCCCACTGTTGGGCGTGGGCCTTCTCTCAAATTTATTTAAGCTTTATGTGGTTTAACATTTTTCTATCACCGTCATATGTGAAGTTTCCTGACGTTGCTAATCTTCATTGTTACCTTTTTCTCTTCCTCAGATGTAGATGTACTTACGATGTTACGCTGTTCCGTCGCCGTTTAAGTAAGTAATACTTAATTAACACGCACATAATTTTGTAAAATCTGAGGTATCAGGTAAGAAATTGAACCTCGGATTTCCAAATATAAAAAACCGAAAATCATTCTTTTTTTCTTCGTTTTGTATGAAAAACGATTTGTATATTTTATGTATAACGTATTTGTATTTTATTTATTTCAATTATAACGTATATTTTATTGGTATTTTTCATTTGTTTGGACTATAGTACAAGATGTCCAATCTTCCGTTAAGCCATTCATGCTTATGTGCTTACTTCTATTTGTCTTTATATGTTTGGGCCAGTATCTTATTTCCCGTTAAGGTTGGCGGGTTTGCTATTAATTCTGTTTGGATCGCGTGCCTCAGAATTAGAGGCGTTGCGTGATTATAACAATCGCTTAGCGTGTTCCTAGAGAAATAACTATGCATTAATGTTTGAGTACCAAATCATTAATAAGTAATTAGTAAACACTTTTTAATATATGCAATATTTTACGTAACATTTCTTACACACGTAGCCATATTGTAGTTGAATTACTATAGCTTACATACTCTATTGTAATCGTATTCTATGAGTCAAATTAGAAAACTAGTTAATACAATTGGTATTACATTTATTAATACTTAACTAAAATTATATACTACCAACATAAACAATTCCTAACCTAACCTAACTCCGACATATTTTTCTTCTTATCCATCTGAAATGAGTATTTTACTAATCAGCATATAACACCGTTTGACCCTACTGCCAAAGAAAATATGAGCCGATTGTAATAAAACTCAAACTACAGAGCATTGTTACCTTCAAAGATATACCCTTAATTTGTTAATGCATAACGACGATACCTCTGAAGTCTACACAAAGGGTTCCTACATGCACGGAGCTATTACTTTGATAGCAAAACCCGTAGTATTTCCCCAAACTCGTGCCCAGGTGTGTCAGATGCGGTACAGTCGATTAATTTCTTACATACAGTTCACACCGGCTTAAATTGCTCAAAGAAAATAGATGACATTCACTAGCACTGCACGATCCTTTGGCAAAAGGTGCAAATTTGAATAGCCTATACACCACTACAGGGAATACGCTACAATTTGTAGTAGCTTGCAGTTGCTGAACGTTCACAGGTGCCACTGTGACGGGGAAAGCGATTAGCGACTAAGCTATCTCAGGTCTAATAAGCCTCATGGATTTGACGTGTGTTACTTAATAAATTTATATTGAACTAGCTGATCACCCGCATTAAAAATGTTGAAAGGAATTCATATCTAAACATAGATACCATGCGACCACATGCGCGTAGAGCGCGCGCTCTTATTTCTTTTAAAATTAAAGTAACCTATGTTACGCCTTAGACCTTCAGCTACATATCTTCTAGTGAAAATCCCGTTAAAATGTTTCCAGCCGTTTAGAAAACTACGTCAACCAAAGACCGACAAGGTTTTTTTATTGCATTTTCGTTATAGGTATCGTGTATACTTTTATATGCATTGAGTTAAAGATGTGCATGTCATGACTATTGGAATTTGGCGAACTTATGTATGATTGTCGATTACCCATTGCTTTACAATAAAACATTTGAATTGAAATGAATTGATATCAAATAGAACTCTTGATCTTTTAAAAGTTACAGGTGGACAGCATGTTCGCTTGCTTCAAATATAAAATCCTTAGCTTATCGCTCACGATATAACAAGCGCACAACAGTTAGGACTGCAACAATAAGCTGAACTTATTCAGTAACTTCCTTTGTAACTTGCTACACTAACTCATGTGAGATAAAAGATTGCTAGCGTCTACACAATTTGCAACACTCTGTTTCATACATAACACATTTAGTTAATTTCCTTCGTTTTAAGCGTTACTTTGAAAGTTTCAGTTCCCTCGTTAGTTAACAAGCTTGCTTCAGCTCCATAGGAGAATTTTCAAAAAATCTACCTCAGTCGTTATACCTACGTTGTGTTAGGAACTTCGGTGGAAATTTCCATGTTTCCGAGTTTAGAGTTTTGATCCTGGTTAAGCTGTGCATTCTGTCAGTGTTAAAAAGGCTTATAATGCGTCACTGTCGTTATTCCAGTTTAATAACAGTGCCGTTTTCCAATTTGAAAGATGTGGTTATTGAGACATACTACTTTACCGATATTTGAATTCAGTCGTAGCAACATTTTGGATGCCGAACTCAGATACAATTCAAGAAATATATAAAGGGTTTTTCACAAAGTATATTTATGATGAGGCGGTAGTCTATACAAATAAATAAAATTGTCGTGTCTTTCAAAATTGTGATTTCAAAATAACATTTTTTTACTCAATGCATATGAAAGTGTACACGATACCTATAAAATGCAATTAAAATTTTTTGTCTGTCTGTCTGTCCGTCTGTTTGGCTGAGCTAATCTTCTAAACGGCTGGACTGATTTTAACGGGACTTTCACTGGAAGATAGTTGAAGGTCTAAGGCGTAACATAGGCTACTTTATTTTGGATATATGCACGATATATTAGCGCGCTCTTCACAAAAATCTAACTAAATCGTTTGATACCTTCATGCCTTTGCTAAAAGTTAGTATCTATTACATTGAGTCATTTACTAATCTATAACAATTAACCCTCAAATGATAGTGAAAGGTCACGGTAGTTCATCAGCGAAGGTTTCTTCGCCCTGTAAACTTCGTAATTACTTTGAATTTCTAGCGATTTGTTTGGAAGTAAAACTTCGCGAACAGCGTTGTCTATTCTTCGTCAACTATTTATAGACAGCACGCTTCTATGCTACGTTAGGTTTTGTTAACTGAAATTCATTTTCTGTACGAAAAATATAAAAATCTATCTGTTTATATATAATTAAAATCACAATTCACAAATTCTATCTCATTCTCAAACACTATACAGTTGAACTAGTTTACTAGATACATTGATGAGTTTGTTCTTTTGACAAATGAGAGGATACTCTTTCTGAAGTTACTTCAGATGTTTGATAGAACTCTATTTAGTTCGATGCACCACTGCTACACATATTTCTGTCTTATAAAAGTGTTAAGCATTGCTGTATTTTGCTCTAACGGGTGTGGTAAGGGAGACATACTTATCCGAGGGGTTCCAACTCAGTCCTCAGGGATCCACAGAAGCGTTGCTACCCAGCACGCAACTCTGGTCAACCTCAGGTAGGACCTTGATTTTATCTGGGTTTGATTACACGTGTCCATGGGCGGCAGTGGCCACTTAAGACCAGGTCGACTGCATGCTCGTTTGCTACTTCATTGATATAAAAAACGCGCATATCGGAAATAGTAGCCAAGTAGCCGTTCTTTCAGCTTTTCTCGTACATTTTTACAATCTGCTAGTTACCTCGAGAATATGATAACACTGGGTTAGTTTACTAGCAGATAGAAAATTCGACAAGTAGCAAGCAAACTCGTTAAATATCATCGAGGTGCAATGATTGCAATGGATACACACAAAGTAAGTTCACAAATACATTATAATATGTAACGGGTCTACTCACGATACGCAGATTTAATTTTATAATGTATTCATACCGTGATAAAGTTAAGTTTAAAATTATAAGTTCATAAATACGAAGAAAATAAGAAAGAAAAATAAGAAGTCTCAATTTCTTGGCCTAATCGAGAGTAAACAGTGACGTTAACGATAAAGCACAAGAAAAAACCCATATACTTACTTATGTTAATTAAAAAAAAAATTCAATCTCTAATTTTTTGGGTAGCTATGAATAATAATAGTTATCATCAAACTTGCAAAGCTAAAAGTTAAAACAAGACTTCTAAAATTTTTATAATCTTGTTAAGAACTTTAACGGAATGGCTGATAAAATTTCAGTATCGAAAGATTGTAATCAGAATTGACTGTAGAATTTGATTGTAATCGAATGACTCGCCGAAGTATTAACATTTTTGAAATGGCTTTGTGAAGTATCCTTTTGATCCTAAACGCCAGATTAAATTATATTCAAGGCGAAACGAATATTGAAAGAAGTAGCGGCAGTCTGCCATGGGCTGGGCTTGATTGTAGGGTCAAAATGTTGGGGAATTAAAATAAGGGAGGCAGTGATAGCTAGGTTGAAACTTGGCCTCTTAATCGGGGGTCCAAGGTCATACACAGGGACGCTGATTTATGTGTGTATTAGAGATTATTTTTTCTTGATTTAGCGGTGAAAGAAAACATCGTGAGGACACCGGCATACCTGAGAGTTCCTCAAACTTCCCAAAGGTGTTTGAAGTCTACCAATTCGCATTTAGACACTCTAGAAATATCCGGATCTTGAATAACAAATATTTAAACATATCTATATAAATAAATAAAGTGTCTGCTTGTAATTCCAAAATAACATTTTTTACTATTAAAGTATAAAAGTAAAAGTAAAATATATAAAAGTATACTCGATACCTATAACGAAAGTACAATTAATTTTTTTTCTGTCTGTCTGTCGGTCTGTGTGTCTGTTTGGCCGAGCTAGTTTTCTAAACGGCTAGACAAATTTTGATGGGACTTTCACTGGAAGATAGCTGAAGGTCTGGGGCGTAACATAGGCTACTTTAATGTTCTGAAAAATCCATTAGCGCACGTTGATGTTGACATTTATGTTTAAATTTCTATTCTATTTTCCTTTTTAAACGCGGGTGAAACCGCAGGGATCAGCTAGTTTAAAATAATGACCGTAAATAGGCGAGGTCCACGAAACTCGTGGAAACTTTTTAGAATAGTAAATTACAACTATTAAGCCGTTAGAATCAATGCTCGTGTTTATTGGTTTGAAAATGATTTATTCAGGCAAAATTGCTGGCTATTCGGTGTCGATAAATCGTGGTAAGCGCCCGTAAACTGTTTGTTGGAAACCTCATATCTATTTTAAATAATTCCTGTTTTATATATTCATTAGGTAACGCTAATGTGGGTTATTTAGATTAATAGAAAATTGTTTTTGCGCTTGTCCGAGTGTAATTTATTTCTTCGACCGAAAAAGAACGTATAGCGCGGCTTTTGTGGATCGTAACAGGTTTCTCAAATTAAGCAACGTGAGATGCTGTTGAGATTTGGATGGGTGACAATTGGTAGCCACATGTGCGCTTCCGTACTTCTGAGCCGCTTTGAAAATATATCAAACAGTTTAGCTAGTACCTTTCCTATACCGCCTAAGAATAGCTTGATGGACTATGTTTTAGATCTTCGCCAATTATGAGAAAACACCTTAAGAAAACTCCGCCTGCGTTATCCAAAATGTTTACAATGATGTGTAAACTAAAATCTGTATCACACTTGTGTGGTGGACTAAACCATATCTTTCTGTAAGATGACTTTTTTATATGATCGAAGTAGCAAACGAGCATGCAGTCCACCTGATGGTAAGTGGCAACTGCCGCTCATGGTCATCTGTAGTCAACCCTATATAAGATCAAGGGCCTACCTGAGGTTGACCACAGATGCGTAGCAACGCAACCCCTGAGGACTGAGCTGGAACGCCTCTGATAAGTATATCTCCCTAACCACACCCTTCAGACCAGAACACAGCAGTGCTTGATACTGCTGTATTCTAGTCTGAAGGGCATAAGGCAGAAATAGGTGAGGCGGTGGTGTCGCCGGAGTCGAACTACATAGAGTTCTACCACCTTCAGTGCACTGCATAGTAGATCAGCATTGACGCTAATAACTCAATAGAGTACACAATCAGAAAAGAGAGTAAACTAAAAGCATTCCAACTACAAAGCAGAGTAAAGCTTTGAATAAACAGCTTTTAATTCAACAACTTCAGTTCCTCGAGAGGTGAAGGTCAGATCGATATTCAATTAACCTTTCAAAGAAAGCAACTCGATCCAGGTCAACAGCATGAATGGATTTAACTTAGCGAGTTCCGTATGAAAAGGGATGTGGATCGCTTAATCAGATGTCTTTGTTTTATGTAATGAGGCTCATATGTGTGAATAAGTAGTGTTCTCGACACTTAGATTCTTCTTACTAGCTGATCCCCGCGGTTTTACCCGCGTTAAATAAGTAAAAAGGAATACATATCTTAACATAGGTAAAATCCCACTCTCTCGCGACGGCGGCCACATGCGCGTGGAGCGCGCGCTAATGCTTTTAAAAAACCTTTAGCTATCTTCCAGTGAAAGTCACGTCAAAATTGGTCCAGCCGTTAAGAAGATAACCTCAGCCAAACAGACAGACTGACAGACAATTTTTTTAATTGCATTTTTGTTATAGGAATCGTATATATTATGTACTTTCATATGCATCGGTTGTTGTTTGTTGTTTTTTTTAAATCACAAACAGACACATATTTTATTTAATAGTAGGTACCTATAGATATAGATTAGTATAGATATAGATAATATATACACTTAGCTTCTTAAGTAGTTGGTTTTTAGGTGTGAAGAACTTATTTGAGGCGTTCCTTTTTAGTTCTCAGGGATAGCAATGCTTCTATGGTGGACTTCAGGGGGGATGCTGTATCTGGGCTTGGTCACAGATGTCTATGAGCGGCACTGGCCACTTATTATGTGGACTGCATGCTCATCTGTTACTTCTATTTAAAAAAATGAAGTAGCAAAAAAGCTTGCTAACTTAGTTGTAAGTGGTTACTGCAACCCATGGAGATATGACATACGAGTATATGCCATATCGATCCCGTAGCAGTAACCGTAGACATGAATGGAGTCACCAAAAATGCACTGCTACATGCATTGAAACTAGTAAATACGGAATAACAAAATACATTTTATTTGAACCACTTTCAACGGATTCCTGAGTGTTCAATAAGGTGAGGTTCGAGTGTCTAGCAAAACAAATAGAATGGATTTGCATCGAGCAACTATGGGAAAAATGGATATCGATATTTTGTGAAGATCAAAGTTTTATGTTTTTAGAGTTATCCATCGAAATAACTAGTGATGTGAATACCGATTATCCGAGTCCCAATTATTCGGACTCGCCTAACCTAACCCTACCTACTGATATAAAAATTGTGTTCGTAAAAACGGGTTTGAAAGCGCCTCCAACTATTTACTCTCGCTGTCAATTGCTTAAAAACATCAAAGAGTGTGGCTGGACTGCGACAATAAAGATCTGGACAAATTTTAACTGATGAAGAAATCATTGACGATTTAAAAAGTGACGAGAATGAAGATCAAGAAGAGAATTAAACTGAGGAGGTACGAGTATATCAAGGTCCATCTCACGCAGGAGTTTTTGAAGATCTAAGTGGTTTGAAAGAAAGAAGGGATCGGATCCCTACAGTTGTTACAACTAAAGTACATCTGGGAGTTGGCTGAAATGAAAAGATGTGAATAATTACGTCCAAGATCAAGAACAAGTTACATATTTTCAACTAGAACAAAATTGTAAAATTGACATGTTGCGCATAATAGTTGTAGCACGATTTTTTATATTATTTTGTCTAAACGACGTATATTTTTTACGGATATTCGATTATCCCGACTGCCACTGGTCTTAATGAATCCGGATAATCGGGATAATACTGTATTATCAAACCATTTAGTAGTATTTATATTTCTGTTACTAATTGTATGGACATCACTACATTTGCTTAGATTGCATTTGTGTCGATAATAAATGTTGTAACTAATTACCGTTTCGCTAATCATGGGATTGTCGGGCTACGGGCGATCGTATCTCTCTTGTGACCTACCCATTAAATCACTATTAAAATGATATAATCTTTATTTACCCCGAAACTGTGGCTCAACATAATTAATGCATATACATAAAATAATGCTATGACTAAAATTATAACTAAAAATCGTTAAAATTTAGTTTTAAATTGGATTATAAAAGCTATAACTGTTTTATTTCAATCGACATTCATTTTTTGAAAATCCAATAAAAGAACTCCAACATTTAAATCCGTCTAAGCCTTTATGAAAAACGTTTGAAAAACTTTTATGTTTTGATTGTACAAATAGGAATTCCAAATGCCGATTTTTTAAATAACGTAAAAGCTAAAACTGAATAAAACAAACTTCCCTATTATAGAAGTCTGTGACCGAAATGAAATATTTGTATTGACTTTTCAGGTTCTGGCAAATTGCAATTTTAGATTTTTATTTTATTTTTAAATTCTAATTCATCAAATAATCTGTATCAAACAAACTCTATTACTTTAGTTAGGACTAGCTGATCCCCGCTATTTCACCCGCGTTAAAGAAATAAAAAGTCATACATATTTAAACATACGAGTAAGTGATACGCTCCCGCGACAGCGCGCGCGTTTGTGGAGCACGTGCTATTGGGTTTTTCGAAAATAAAAGTTAAAGCCTACGCCTTAGACTTTCAGCTATCTACCAGTGAAAGTCCCCTTAAAATCGGTCCAGCCGTTTTGAAGACTACTTAAGCTAAACAGACAGACACAAAATATTTTTTTATTGCATTTTTGTTACAAGTATCGCGTATACTTTCATATGCATAAGTAAAAAGTTGTTATTTTGAATCACAAACAGACACTTCGATTTTATTTATTTGTGAAGATGATGATGATGATGATTTTAAGATTGTTTTAGCTTTGTCTTGAGTAGCGCTACTTCCTTTCCTCCCTCGGGTGTCACAGTAGGCGATTGCGGGATAAATATAGGAGACCAGTAGCAGCGTTTTCCTGTGCAGTGTAACGTTAACACACACTACAGTAACCAATACAAATGATTATGTACTAATTATAATACCGATTGTAGTATAAAGTACAATGTCAAAATATTTGTTATTGACGCATATAACTTTACATTCGCCACGTTACGAAATATAAAAATACATATAATAATATATAAAAATTACTATACTAATATAGCAGTAACTTTCAAGTGTAAATTGTGTTTTGACTATTGGCAACACTGACTGAGGCGTCTTCCTGTTTTCTAAGTCTTTATAAAAAGACACTGACATTTCTATTTTTATAAGTATTAAAGTAAATGTTATAAAAAGTCTTCATCGTTAATGGGAATAGAAATAGAAAAAGTTGTGAGTTGAAAACAAGCTCGTAAAGTAGTGATTTCTAGTGTTGTTAAACTATCAATAGTGTCGGTATCGATAATTGTTACTATTGCTACTAATTCACACATCAACATTTGACACCTTTTTTAGTCACAATCTCGAGATCAACGTGGATTAACGAGGTCTTTTTATAATAATGATCTGTAATCATATACATGTAAAAAAGTGGATTTATGTGAAGTTGATCACGGATGAAATAGGTGTAGTGGTGTTGCCGATTGAATCTGCTGTATACCTAGTGGTTATACAACCTTTCACGATAACTGAAGAAATAGAATCCATTTTAAATTTAGACAGCAGTGTCGATAGTAACAATACTATCAATAGTTATATTATGCGTCACTCAAAATTTAATAGTAATGGGAATAACCTACAAAAGTTTTTATGACTAAAACGTGTGATATCAATACAAATAGTGCAAGCATTATTGTCGATAGAACTAGTAATTTTAGACTTTCAACAGTTTATCGATAAAGACCAGTCAACAACACTATTGGTTTCCTGCTACCGCCATCAATGAGACAAAGCGTCCAGTTTTCCTGTTCCCAATTGCTTGTGAGAACCTCATCGATCGTTTACAGATACTCAACCTTCTAGCGGAGATGTGCTTTTTAAGTCACAAGAAATTGTACATAGCTACGAATGTTAACTAAGTTAATTTTTGATACTATTTAAGAATGCAATTTGAAAGGAAGATTGTGGGAAGATTCATTATCATTTAGTGAATTTTTGCTATTTTAAATTGTAATAAAAAATGACTAATTTAAAAAAGTTTTTTCTATATTAATTTGTTTCTTTAGTAATTAAGAACGTATAGTTCTTTAAAAGCTTGTATTGATAAAATAGTTTATGTTGATATAAAAATAGTTGATCTGTAGGTGTTTTTCTCATAATCAATTAGGTTTCTTCTATATATTACATTGGCAAGTTTACTGCTTTCATTTCAAAACAAGGCTTTCAAATGTGCAGATTAAGTACAGACTTCAATAAATATTTAACCTTTGGCGTATTTACTGTTACGCGATAAATCGAGCTAACCAAGTGCAAAACTAAGTCTTAGAAAGTCATTTCGGGTCACATTGCGGCTGAGTCCCAGATTGAGAAACCCTAATCCGCTGGCTGTTACACATTTATTATCTTCCACCGAATTTACAACGTACTTAAGGCCATTTTCAAGTTGATACTCCTTGTTTAGGAAGATAGGTAGGGACGTAATATATGGGCCATTGCTTTAATTTTGGAGAACCCGAAGAAAGTAATGGCTCGAATTGAGCGACTGATGAATAAATATAGTCCATTAGCGGCTGATTGCTTTTCATTGTTTTTGAAAACTATGTAGCTCTTGGCCCCGATTTTATACGTTTGGATTAATTTGCAAATTTTGCTATTTACATTATTATTACTTTTCAACGATTTATTATCTTACGAATTTAACGTTTATTTTTAAGTATTGATCAAATAAATTCAGTCTATTAAATTACAATAAATAGATATTTCGTGTTAAATCGGTTTATTTACATTTTACGAAAAAAAAATTGACGTACAAAAGAATTCTTCTAAAGAATCTACTTTGAATAAAATATGTTTGTTTTCGATTTTGTTTTTTAAGTGATAAGTGTTAATATGGTATTTTTAATGATAAGATCTAAGATGTAGCGCACTTGCTTAAAAGATACTAAAAAGTTGCAGACATATAACGTGAATTGAATTTTTAGGAAAAAATACACATAAAATATTTTAAACCCCATTTTTTCTGTCAAAGTGACTATATTATACACGAGTACAATAGATATATTACAATCGCCACTTGGTGAAGTTAGCCGATTAGAGCCGAGCTCCCGCGGGATTTCTTCACAAATAAAACGATATTCCACTAAAGCCATTATTTGATCCCGTTGCCAACGAATCAATTCCCGTTTTTCAGCTAGCTCTCCAAAATCACGGAAGCGGTAGAAATTAAATTACATGCCTTTGCCAAGATAAATGACGATGTCAAAGTTTTGATGTTACATTATATGTATTTTGTAGGGGACATTTATACGAGGCGTTCCAACTTAGTCGCCAGTGGATTTTTGATCGGTATTAGATAGAACTTTGATACTATCTGGAGTTAATTGCTTACCGATATAGCTTTCAAAATCAGCAGGCTGAAGTATCAATGGGCAGGCTACATCGCTCGAGTGGCGACCACGTTTAGGCAAAAGGATCACAGGTCGCCCACTACCTGGTGGACTGATGACCTGAAGAAGACAGCGGGAAACCACTGGATTCAGAAGGCACAGGGCCGGTTGGAGTGGCACCATTTAGTGGAAGCCTTGGTCCAGCAGTGGACCTCGAAGAGCTGATGGATGGAGTTGATTGTACATGTCTATAGTCAGCAGTTGCTATTTATCATCAGCTTGCTTGGTAACTTGGTAAATTGCTAAACCAAGACTTCAAATTTGGGTCTGAACTTTTATGTGTTCAATTTAATGAAATCTACTGTTACATATTTTTAGTTAGTTAGAATTTATTATAATATGTAACGAGTACTCACGATACGCGGATATAATTTCTTAATTGCCGATATTTCGACCCAGTTGCATGGATCGTGGTCTCGGCGAACAGCAAACAGCAAGCTGGCGCAGCGGCAGTTTCACCGTGACCACGAACCATGCAACTGGGTCGAAATATCGGCAATGAACGAATTAAATCCGCGTATAGTGAGTACCCGTTACATATTATAAAGTATCCGTTCCGCGATAACATAAGTTAGAATTTAATCATACATAAACCGCGATACGATTTTGTTGTTCCTTCGTATATTTAATTTAAACGAAGTTTAAGTATATTACCATAATTATACTGAATAAACCTTTACATATCCTTTCAAAGGCTTGCTATTCATTAACGATTCACAAAACGTTCTAAAAGCTTTAAATCTAATCGGTTGCAGATTTACGCTTTTATTCCCCAAAGGGTACGATTCAGTACCGCAATGACATTCTACCCGTTAATAGCAGTCCTTCAATAAGACCCCATTAGAAGCGAAAGCAATTTGGGTTCACATGAGTTGATAGAGTGTAATAGTCAGGTCATGGTCTATCAAAGGAATCTATACAAATAAATCAAATTGAAGTGTCTGTTTGTGATTTCAAATAACATTTATTTACTCAATGCATATGAAAGTGTACACTATACCTATAACGAAAATGCATTTTTTTTTGTTTGTCCGTCTGTCTGTGTGTTTGTTTGGCTGGGATAATCTTCTAAACGGCTGGACCAATTTTGGCGGGACTGTCACTGGAAGATTAGAAGATAGCTTAACGTCTAAGGCATAACATAGGCGACTTTAATTTTGAATAATGAATGAATGAATAAACTAAGAGTGAGAACGTATATAATAGCTGGTGATATAAATGGTCAATAAATAATCTGCTAATTACATGAAACACTTCTGAACTAATAATATTCAGAATAATAATGTGAATAGCTCTCAAAGTAAAGGCCAGATGATTCTCAATAGGTAGATTTAAATGAACCTAAAACCAAACTCTCCGATTCATTAATATTAAAGGTTTTAGTCGATTCCACGTAGGTCTGATTAAGGGTGTTAAAAGAGACACGTTCAAAGGGCTCTCTGTACCTTAATCATTATTTTTTCAACAACCTCAGCGACCTAGTAATGTATGGAATTCACACGATTTCAATTTTTAATTAAAAAAACGAAATGGTGAATGATAGTGCTGTATATCATACAGTAAGAGATGATTTTAAAGATAGAATATTAATAGTTTGACTTTGCAAATCTATTGCAATACCGATTTCTGTCTAGCAATAGCAGTGTTAAGATTACAAACGTTTATGACCGACTCCACGACGACCGATATCAATTTTTCATTATTATTACATAGTATAAAACAAAGTCACTTTCTCTGTCCCTATGTCCTTATGTATGCTTAAATCTTTAAAACTACGCAACGGATTTTGATGCGGTTTTTTAATAGATAGAGTGATTTATGAAAGCGAGTTCAAGCCAGAACACAGCAGTCCTTAACACTGCCGTTATAACGCAAAAATAGGTGTGGCGGTGGTGCCGCCGGAGTCGAACTACATGGGGTTCTACCTTCAAATATATCATTATCATATTCATATATCATAAGTGTAGTGGTTGAAATAGACATTTTCTTATTTATAAAGCTGCCTACATACATTAACTATACGTTAAGCCTCTCCATGCGTACCCTTTACGTAATACGAATTTGGACACGTAGATGAGATTTTAATGACGTCACTCCGATAATAGAGACATGTCCGTTGTCAAAGGGCTACGCACGTGCTCTGAAACCAGTTATCCCTCGGTTTCTCGGACTGTTATCAATTCAAGCCACGCAGCTTTAAGCTGGGGACTGACTTGGGAAACTAGCCGTAATGGACGATAAAATGCGAGTTTGTTACGTTTTAATATATGCATATTGAACCGCATCACTTTTAGTTGTCAAGTTTTAAACTCTGTGGCCATGCCTGGTATTTGCCAACTACAATTATGATGATAATGATGTATGATGTAATGCAATAAAAATGCTAAAAGTATAAGCTAAACCCAACAACAAGGTAAACGCGGCGTTTTCAGCAAGCGCTTCAATTCATCTCGTTGTGTGTACAACACAAGTTTCATTCATTAGTACGAGTTTTCAAAAGAGCAATCGTTTCATCGAAATGGAGAGATCAATTCGTATTTTTTTATTATTTGAGCTCAGATACTATAAACATATAGGCGAACTCGACATCTACGACCAACTCGAAACGTAAGAGACTCATACTAAGGATTCTGAACACGAAAACTCAACGTAGCATGTCAGTCGCCAGCTTTATATACTGCGCTATTGACGTCACGATTCCTTATCGAAGATTAATGCGAAACAAAGCGATCAGGGAACTCGATTTAGGGGATATTGCGAAGACTTTCGATGTAATGTTATTGACTTTAAGTACTTTCTCTTTACTTGAGAATTGATACGGGGGTCTGTAGATTTGTCTTTTTTATCTGACCGCGCCTTTTTTAGAGTTATTTATTTGCAGTGCTATGTCAGTCTTTAGTAGCACCACTTGGTTTTTTCGCGTGGATGTCGTGCGAGGCACTAAGGGACAGATACCTTTAGAATAGTAAGTGTTCCAAAGAACAATAGTTCTTTCTTCTTCGTTCTTCAATTAGTCCTGGATAATAAACCAGGTGCCTACATCACCATTCTTCCAACGCACTACTCGCCGAAGGATAAAGTTTCAACCACATCAACTGGACCTGTGGCGGTCCTCCACAGTTCGGTTTTCACGCCCTTTTTTGCCGCGAAAGTGCAAAATGTGGAATGAAGTTTCTCTTGGGGTATTCCCGTAGCGCTATAGGCAGCAGCATCTTATTACCTAACATTTACGCTTACTGCGATCATCAACACGTATCCCACCTGCGGCGACTTTTAGTTAACCCCTATTGAGGTAGGCTCATGTCCAGCAGTGGACATCAAGTGGCCGTTGATCACAGTTAAATAAGCGGATATATGTGTAGTAAATATGCAAAATAGTTCCCTAAAAAAGTTTATTTACCTGGAGCTTATCATACACTGGTTATAATTGCTTAATATTTAGATATACGCCTTTTTATCATGAACTAGCATTTGACCGCAGTTTCGCATGGTTCTTTACTATATAATGGATGTTATCATACATAGAAACCTTCCTCTTGAATCACTCTATCTATTAAAAAAAGCGCATCAAATTCTGTTACGTAAAATTACGATTCGAAGATCTAAGCATACATAGGGACAGACAGTGGAAAGCGACTTTGTTTTATGCTATCATGAATAAATATTAATGTTACTATAGCAAAATTTGTTATGTTCCACTACCCAAATAAAGGTCAAAGTAAAGTCTATTTCGAGCAAAGACCAACAAGATGGCTAAATGTCAAATCCGATATCTCGTATTTCAAGATGTGGGTATATCGTATTATGTTGGTCGCTACAACAAAAATATTTGGGAGAAAATATATTATGATGAAAATATGAGGAGATAATAGGTAAGAAATAATTCTACGTTCGTAAGTAGGGTAGTTTTTAGGGAAGTTTGAGGTCCTAAATGACATTAAAGGCTGCAAGAGTATATACGTGTATGTGTTAAGTAATGGTACTAAAAACATTCATGCTTTTTCTTAAAATTTAAGTGAGTTATACTTACTTACTACATTTTTTTACCGTGGTACAACGAATAAATCTATACAAATAAATAGAGTGTCTGTTTATGATTTCAAAATAACAACTTTTTACTCAAGGCGTCTGAAAGTATACACGATATCATTAAGAAAAATGCAATGAGTTTGAAACGCATCGAATAAGTATTTCTTACTAGTTTTAAAACCAGACTATAACGACATTTAATAGATACTATTCTAATAAATCATTTCGTACCATGTTTTTTATGTATGATCGAAGTAGCAAACGAGCATGCAGTCCACCAGATAAGGTCAAGGTCCTACCTGAAGTTGACCACAGATGCGTTGCTACCTCTGAGGACTGAGCTGGAACGCCTCGGATAAGTATATCTCCCTAACCACACCCTTCAGAACACAGCAGTGCTGAACACTGCTGTTATAAGGCAGAAATAGGTGTGGCGTTGGTGCCGCCGGAGTCGAACTACATAGAGTTCTACCACCTTTATAAGTTATTGCAATATCTGTTTTGTTCATTTTGGCGCGTGATTACACACGTCTATTGCGTAACATGTTATTATAACGCAGTAAAGCGAACGAGATACGAATACGTTTGATATTGCAGACGACATTCGATTTAATATTGCCGATGGCATTTCCTTTGTTTCGGGGAAATCATTTATATTTACTCAACCTTTGTTACGCTTGTACAAAGAGTTATGAAGTGGCAGGAGTATGTATCACTTGATTGTTACTAAACAGGTTGAGTCATAGCCCCGTGGCTCGTGTAGATCTCAATTGATCTACAAAATTAAGCAACGTCGGGCGCGGTCGATAAATGGATAGGTGACCGGTAGTGGCAATTTTTATGCGGGTATTCATGCTTCAGAGTGCATGTTAAACTGTCGGTTGAGATTATTATCATTGTATAGCAGTTGCTAAATTTGGTCCACCTTATAGGCGGATTAAAAACATCCGACTTCAAATACCTATATTAGAGTTCCCTTGAATTAAATTTAATAGTTTTGGTGCCAACTTATTTCAAACACACATACAGCGAACGCAACATTACATTCTTATTGTATACTGATAAAAATGATATAGATATAGAAGTAAAAAGGCGTACTTATTTAAACGTAAGTGATATCCCGCGTTCCCGCGACTGCGTCCGCATGCGCGTGGAGCGCGCGCTAAAGCTTTTAAAAAATGTAGTCTATGTTACGCCTCAGAACTTCAGCTATTTTCCAGTGAAAGACCCGTCAAAATACTATAGGTCCAGCTATTTAGAAGATTACTTCACCTCAGCCAAACAGACAGATAGACAGACATTTTTTTAAATTTTAAACTTTAAAACACTATTTAAACAAAAAATAGCAGCTTATACTGCTGCAATAAGTCAGATATGTGTACTAGCAACATCAACGAATCCTACATTGTTTTCCCTAAAATAAGGATATAATTAATTCTCTACGATGTTCACGATAAACAGACCTTCCATCTTGCGAACATGAGCTGACATATTCTATATTTGCAACACAATAGCTCGCGTTCTGAAACAGCTACGAGATTTAGCAACGTGATTTAACCTTAATTAAAATGTTATCTTGCTGAAAGATATTACAAAGCATTTAAATTATGATAGAGATTAAATGGTTCTTTAACACTGGAGTAAGGATCGTGTAGCGTAGCGGTGTTGGCATGTGGAAAGGTATATGCAGTTAACATTTTTTAAATAACCCTAAGTTGTAACGGTAGATTTTTTTAGAATACAGTAGCAAACGCGTGGCGTGATTACCATATTTCGGTCTAATATGTAGTGGGTTCCGGGTTCGATTCCCTGTCCAGACTTTTTTTTTCGCAACAGCAAACGAACATGCAGTCCAACTGATGATAAGTGGCCACTGCCGCCCATGGACATCTGTAATCAACCCCAGATAAGATCACAGTCCTACTTGAGGTGACCACAGATGCGTTGCTTCTGAGGACTAAGTTGGAACGCCTCGGATAAGATAAGTCTCACTAACCACACCCTTCAAACCAGAACACAGCAGCGTCACGCTGCTGTAATAAGGCAGAAAAAGTTGTGGCGGTTGTGGTGCCGCCGGAGTCAAACTACATAGAGTTCTTCCACCAGACGATGAATGATGAATTTAGATTTTTATTCTCGACCTGGGTGTTTGTGTATTAGTCTATCTGTGTTCATGGTACCCTGTGACTGCACGGTAATATTATGGTATAGATATATATAAATACACATTGTAGTCAATACACATTGTATAATAGTAGACTACTTCGTATTCTATTCGGTAATGTTATGGAAGATATGTATAAATACACATTGTAGTCAATACACATTGTATAATAGTAGACTATTTCGTCTTCTTTTCGGTAATGTTATGGTAAATACGTTTAAAGATATTTATTTCTCAAAAGATTATACAAATAAAATCACTTACAGAGAAATTACAATAATTAACAATAATGTAGTAATGTAGTAATTAACAATAAAGTTAAAATATGTATAAATACACATTGTAGTCAATACACATTGTGTAATAGTTGACTATTTCGTCTTCTTTGGCATGTGTCGGCTGCGTTGAATACCTGTAGACATGAATGCAGCATAAATCTTTTAAACAGCACTACCCAGCACCAACAACTGACGTAGACGGATTTTAATTGCGCCCGTTGAAACTAGGATATGAAAAAATGCACGAATGTCGAAGCCTACGCTGATCAAAGGGTACAATACCTTTGCCAGAGATTGCCTATTAACACTGTTTTTACAGGCTTTTCTGAAAACTGCATATGAACGCTGGTTTATGAAATGTGCTGATATTTTGACCTAGATTTTGTTTATAAGCTAAGTTTTTATGCCTGTTTTAGAATATAATAGTTATATCTCATAAACGTGGAACTCTTCATGACTCTAATAAATACACATGTTCTGGCTTGAAGAGTGTAGTAAAGGTGACATACAAGAATCATTGAAACTTCATCGGAAGTTATATACTCAGGGGTAGTAACTCCGTTACCGAATTTTAATTACTTCAAAAAAATCTTTACCTAGAGCACTATGACGTCACTTAAGTAAGGATGCGTCTTCGCCGTGCCTTGAATTGATTACAGTCGAAGGACTAAGGTCCGAGGGGAAATGTCTTTAGAGCACGTACGAAGAGCCCTTTGATAACGGACATGACTGTATTTTTAAAAATCACCAATCTATCCAATTATAAATAGATAACTTTTTTTACTTTCGAGTTGGTAAACGCAGTTCTAAGTTTGACCGTAAATAGATAAATCATATAAATAAATAAATAAATAAATAACGCTTCACACGCATAGCCCTACAGTAGGATTTTCTCCTGTGTCGTGGGTGCCATGGACAACACACAAGACAAGGACACACACCCAGACCAAGAACGGAAATTTAAACTCATCATTCAAATTTCCGCCTCGCTGGGAATCGAAGCCAGGACCCTCGGATTGGCGGTCCGGCGTGTTAACCATTGCGCCATCCGGGTCGTATATACCTTTTTTTAGTTAATGTTTTGTTAGATGAGTGTGATCAAACTGTCAGGATCTTTTCTGCATATACAACTTGATTAGTAGATCATGGATGTGTGTGTAATAGATAGAGTGATGAATGATGAGTGATGAAGAGGAAGGTTTTTATGTATGTATAATAACATACTTTTCTCTGTAGTATATTTAGTATCAGCATTGTACTCGTGCAAAGCCGGGGCGGGTCGCTAGTTAGGTATAAAAAAACAAAACAAAATTACCCTATTCACTTAGCAGGATTAGAAGCTAAACTAAAAAACATCTCGCTACTTATTTTTGTTATAATATATAGAACATTTGTGCAAAATTAGATACATATTTTTATATTTGCTCCAATTTGAAGACAAGTTATCAAAAATCCATTGTTACACGGAAACGTATACGTACACGTAAACATGGAAATCAACATTGATTCCCGTGTATAATTTCTGGTGCAATATTTACCATAATAGGTATAATCTAATTGTCACGTTACTATTGCCGTATAAACACTATTGCCGTATAAACTACATTGCCACATTATTACTACACTATTACCTACTAACTTTTATTGAGTATCTATATATAGCAATCGCCCTGGATGCGGTCTTGTACCTCGTTCGTCCACACAAATTGCCTCTTAGCAACCATGCCGTTGCAACCGCAACCGCAAATTGTGGGCCAACTGCAATCTGAACAGGGCCTTTAGACCATTAACCGATAAGAGATAAAACCCATATAGGCATTAGACAATAAGTTATTATGTATTTTAGTGATTTGACAAATGGCGAGTAAAATTAGCTTTAAATTTTAATAAAATGAAAATGGTAGAGCTCTATTTAGTTCAAGTCTGGCGGCACCACCGCCACACCTATTTCTGCCTCATAACTGTAGTGTTTAGCGCTGCTGTGTTCTGGTCTAAAGGGTGTATAAGGGAGATATACTTATCCTTTAAGTCTATTGGATATTGGTAATTTACCTACTGGTTACTTATTAAAAGGACAGAAGTATGTGTGGGAAGGACGGCGGTATGTGTGGTCGCATACCGTGGTAAACACCAGTTGATGTGGTTTGAGCAAGCTCACCGGGCCAGAGCCTGAAAAAGGCATCGCGCTTGAAAGCGTCGGATACCTTTTGAAGGTTTCCCCCTCGTCATCAAAAAAAAGGGTACTTATTAAAATATTTTGTGTCAGAATCACAGTATACAAATCGTCAACCCCTGAATGTCCCACTGCAGGGCACAGGTCTCCTCTCAGTAAAAGAAGGCATTTTTAGGCCTTAGTCCACCGTACTGGCCAAGAGCGAATTGGTGGTTTAAAAATTACAAAAACAAATCCTTTCACAAACAAAGAAACAAACATGAAAATCGTAATGCTACGTTATTTGTCCACGTAAATTGCCTTTCAACAACCACATTGCGTCCGTAACCGCAAATTACTGGTTAACTGCGTTATAAGCATAGCCATTCAAGCCACTGTTCACACAAACAGCAGAAAATTACGCGAAATCCTCGCAATTTTGATATTTGCGAATGGTTTTTTGTAGGTTTAGTGTATGCACAATGGTTGGCGCAAAAAGAAATGTACGTAAAATCGTGTAAAAATGGGAAACTTTATAATCTTTTTTAACGAAACTGGAAATATAAAATGCTATATGGCGGTGGTAAATAAGAAAACCACCATTTGGATTACTATTTAAAAACAAATTATACTCGTATGTATTATCTAAAAAAGAGAAATGTGCTTAAAGGTGGTAAGAGAATTACTTATATGCGAAAGTCCATTCTTCAGGAATTCTCTGGTGTAAGAAAGAATCTGGGTCTGATTTGAGGCAAGACTTCTCTTATTCAAGACTTCTCCTATCTTTGGAGTTAATTATAGATTTTTAAATATAGAAGTAGCAAAGGATGTTGCAACCAGATCGTAAATTGGATCACAGCATTGCATCTATTTCCAACAGAAATATGGTAATAAATAAACCAATTACAGAAAATTTTAAAGCGCAAAGGCAAAAAGACATCAATGCGATCATAGTCAAACGACAAAGAATTCTGAACGAATGCAAAACCTGAATCTTTACCAACAATCTCGCCAGCATTTCCTAGGTTGTTTATCTTAATACCCCTCACAATACGTAAGTAGTCCCGCCATTAGGGTCACGGTACCAAATTGCGGCTAAACGCTGCCTAAGCTTTCCTATTCAAAGCTGACAGCGTGAATAGTTGAATGCGGCAAGCATTTTTCAAGTTTATTTCTATAGCTCGAAGTATGCAATGGTGCTCTGGGTAAACGGATTATTATCGCCTATTGTGGTAAAAGGCCAGTAGATCAATTAATAAAATTGAATATACTGTGATTCCATTGAATCTTCAGGGACTGATTCTTAAAATAATTAAGTGGTCAGATGTAATATGTTCATCAAATTTATCAAAAGGTAAAGCCAGTAGGCTTAGAAGTATTACTATAGCAATAATTTCTTATTCGTTTAACTTCAAGCAATAGAAATATATAATAATTGTAGTATATTTTTTGAATACCGATCTGCTTTAATGTTTACCAGATTGGTTTAAGTAGATTTACCAAGTTTTGGACAAAAATCCAATTTATTCAATTTAGGCAAAAATCTAATTAAAACTTAAAAAAAAAAATATAAAAAAAAGAGGAAAAAATAGAATTGACAGTTGGATTAATATTTTATAAATTTAATAAAATAATAATTTAATAGTAATCCTCCCTGTTTTAAAGTTGAGATATCATCAATATAATTCATAGGACATATTTATGTATAATTTATTGTGCTGGACATTGTACTATGTCCTAAATTTTAATACAATGGATTGCCTACTATAGAAGTCATTTACTGAAATTTGATTGTCAAGATATATATTTAAAAAAAAATGCCGTCAATGGAAGATATTATTTATTTGTTTATAAATTGTTGTCAACAACAATTTTACAGTGAATCTATAAAAGTGTCCATCATATTCATCAACGAACCATGTCAATATCAATTCTCAAGTGTCCTCATATGAATTTTCAGTGAAGTGTTTAGTGTTTATTTTTAGTATTACATTTGGATTTTTATTTGTATATTTTATAGTTTAAAGTTTGTTGATGTCTGTTGTACCCAATCCAAACGCAGACACCTGTAGCCAGCCCAGCAATGCTGTCTTTCCAAATTTAGTGCAGTGTAGTTTATGCTCTCAGCCACGTTTTTTTAAAGGTACAAGGGGACTGAATGTACATATCGGTAGGATACATAAAGATGTTTCTCCTTCAAATTCTCAATCTCAACCAGCATTTCCAAATTCATGCCCAACTCTTGTAAGTAATAATTCTTTTTCAGACACTTTAAGTTTTTTTAAAAATAATGTAACAACAGTAAAACGAATACCAAGAGGTGCTCGTTTTACTGTTGCTACAAGCCTATCTCAAGTTATTCGCAATGTTTTATTAATAAATTCTGTAGAAAGCTGGGAGCATTTACTAACGTTTGTATACTTCAAATTACATGCTAAAAAGGATGGAAAAAAGTCTTTAACAAAAATCATTAAATCAAATTGCAATAACCCTACATCTTTGGATATATTTACTAAACAAAATTTCTCTTTCAGAACTATTTATAAGAAAATTGAATCCAAAATTAATGACGGAGATATTAAAGGTGCATCAGCCTTACTTTTTTCCAGTGACAGTATTGCTCCTGACTCACCAGATACTCTTTCGGCTCTTATAGATAAACACCCGTCCGTTCCATTAACACGTCATCTTCCGGATCCACCGCTTCCCGAAGACAGCTGTCTTCAAGTTAGCTCAAAGGAAGTGTTATCAGCGTTAATGTCCTTCAAGAATGGTTCTGCTGGGGGCCTTGATGGTCTCACTCCGCAACACTTGAAGGATCTCACGTGTGGTTCAACTGGTGAGCCTGGCAGAGCCTTACTTGAGGACATTACGCAACTAATAAATTTTATGTTAGAAGGAAAAATAAATCACAAAATTACGGAGATCTTATATGGGGCAAATATTTGCGCGTTACAAAAGAAAGATGGCGGCATAAGACCTATAGCAGTGGGCTGCACGCTTCGACGTCTGGCTTCCAAAGTCTGTTGTAAACATATAGCAAATATTGTTAATGAAAAATGCTCGCCCATACAACTAGGCTTTGGAAGCAAGGGTGGTTGTGAGGCTGCAGTCCACGCTACTAGGTCTTTTCTTTTAAATAAAGGAGGTGAAGTGTTACTGAAACTTGACGTGAAAAATGCATTTAATTCTTTCGATAGGGGCACCCTGTTACATGAAATTAAAAAAAATGTTCCTTCAATTTATAAGTATATTTGGCAATGTTACAGCTCACCCTCAAAATTAATGTATCAATCCCATCCTATTTTGTCTTCGGTGGGCTGTCAACAGGGAGACCCCCTTGGGCCGGCCATTTTCAGTTTAGCTATTCACCCCATCATATCACAATTAAATTCTAAATTAAACATCTGGTATTTGGATGATGGTACACTAGGAGGTGAAGTGGGTTCGGTGCTAGATGATTTAGCATATTTGATCACAAAATTTAAAGAAATTGGACTAGACTTAAATTTTAATAAATGTGAACTTTTTATAAATTCTGATATACCACCTTTAGAAAAGGAACTGATATTTAATAAATTTAACTTTTTGGCTCCAAATATTAAAATTCTCGATAAGAACTCTCTTCACCTTCTAGGTGCACCTGTTTTCGAAGATTCCATAGTTGCATTTGCTGAAAATCAAATTCAAAAATTTAACAATGTTTCAGACAGATTATTCAAAATTAATTCTCACATGGCCTTATTCATTATCCGTTATTGTCTTTTTGCACCTAAATTTATTTATTTTCTTAGATGTAGTCCCTTTTTCAAGTTTCCCAAAATTTTGAATGATTTGGATTCCCTCATACTCAGTACGTTATCATCAGTATTAAATTGCCAACTTTCGGACCGTGCTTGGACCCAAGCCTCTTTGCCTATTAGGTACGGAGGATTGGGTGTACGTAAAATTTCTAGTGTCTCTCTTCCAGCTTATTTGGCTTCGACTCATAGTACGCAACAATTAACTATGGAGATATTATCAAAATCGTCAATTAATAATGATGTTGCGTACATGAGTGAAGCCAAGTCTGCTTGGTCTTTGGCCTGCCCAAATCAAAATTTTCCACATTTAAGTAATATTCAAAAATTATGGGACGAGCCCCTCTGTAAATTGACACATGAATATCTTCTGAATTCATCAATTGAAATTTCGGAGCGGGCACGTCTCTTAGCAGTATCAGAGCGTGAGTCAGGATTCTGGCTACAGGCTCTTCCATCGAGCAACATAGGGACACTTTTGGACAATTCCACTTTGTCTCTATGTGTATGTCTGCGTCTTGGGTTAAAAATAAATGAGCCACATCGCTGTATCTGTGGAGAACGCGTCAGTCAGTCTGGTCTTCACGGTCTGTCGTGTCAACGCAGTGCTGGCCGTATGTCGCGCCACGCAAGCATCAACGATGTCATCCGTCGGGCCCTTGTCACCATCAACGTACCGGCCACTTTAGAGCCGAATGGTATAGTACGTGATGATGGCAAACGCCCAGATGGTTTGACACTCGTGCCCTGGAAACAGGGGAGGTCGTTGGTATGGGATGGTACATGTGTTGATACCATGGCACCGTCTCA
>DWPV01000425.1:0-29428 GCA_018251915.1 Urbanus proteus proteus | reverse complement strand
GTACTTCATTAAGAGTTGTAATCCCTATGTTGAGAGGCGCCTTAGCCAGTAAATTCGTCCGGGCAGCTGGAACTGTCAACAGCGGCGTTAACTGTTAAATAATTGTTTGACACCGACTAGATACGAACCCTGGACCTATGTAACATGCTCATAGCATAACATAAAAACAAAAACACAAGATGATCGAGGCCGGATGTATCAGTGTATCGAGACACTGATTGCCCGGCCCCACCTTCATAATTACCGTGAGTTTAGTCGTTCTGGTATCGATTTCGAATCGTGAATGAATTGGTCCGATTACGATTATTTACTAAAATGTTTGAGAAAGTTATTTGTTTAATCGTGGTTACTTAGCTTTAACATTTTTTGAAATTAAAGCACACATGAATGCATTTACATTCTAGTTTCAATTTCGACTTACTGTATGCCATAATAGATTTGATATCAAATGCTATTCCCTCTTTAGCCCCCCTAGAAGACTCTGTAAGCAACTTCTGTGTAAATTTCATACACTGTATAATTACACAATAAACATTAATGCAGATGTCCATGGGCAGCAATTACCACTTACTATCAAGTAGACTGCATGATCATTTGCTAACTTCATTATTTTGGTAGGTAATTTTATTACATGTTAAAATATAGAGTCTATCTATATTTATAAAAGCAGCTACGATGTCTGTATGTATAACGGACCATATCTGAAACCGACAGCAATTTTGATACCCATTTAATTGATTTTGTAAACAGATGCGTTGCGTTTGGCAATGCTTGGTTTAAAAACAATACGGTGGCGGATGTAATGGCCGCGAACTAACAAACATACCGATTGTATAGGGGAGGCATCGCTTACGGCTGTTTAGGGATGGGTTCACGTTGTTTGTTGGTTTAAGTATTTAACAACAAAAATAAAATTAAGCCTAACAATACTTATGCCACACTTGGAATGTTTGTATTTAGGTATACAAATAAGTGACAAGCGTCTGTTTGTGATTTTAAAATAATTAATTTTTACTCAATGCATTTGAAAGTATACATGATACCTATAACGAAAATGCAATCAATCGCTATGTTTTGGTTTAATGTACTTAATAATAACATATCAATAGATTTATACATCAATTAAAAAAACTTAGTTAATAGTAACGCTGATAAATCGTCGATCGTTAATAACAGCACATCACTAGCTGTCAGCCCGCGGCGTAGGGATGTTCCGGCAGATAACAGACGAGGGTGCGAGCTAGTGCTGTGTTGTTACCGATAACCATTGTTTGCAATTACACGGAAATTACTGAAAACACTCAAGAGAAGTACATAGTATCGATTATATGATCTTAACGAAGGTATACCAATGTGATCGACTTTTTGGGGCTCCTAATTTTATAAGATTTTAATTCCTTACTAGTGCTTTATTAACTCCAATGTTAACAATAGAGTTTGACCACAGTGTTAGACCATAAAGATACAAACCTCCTCATCATACCTACTTTTGTTGCTACAAATGGCACTCCTACAATGAACTACTAGGTTCTTTACTACTGTTGTAATAGCAAAGATTGGTAATGTGAAATATAAAGCTAAACTTAAAAGAATTGGAACTGAAATAGGTAAATTGGTTGAGCAATCACGATGAAGGTACAATAATTCGCGTAATTTACAAATAACTATATAAGTTGTGTTAGTTGTACATTTCGCAAATTAATCACAACTAACTTTTGCCCACGGTTTCCTTCCTCTTGAATAACTATAAAAAACCGCTTCAAAATCCGTTGCATAGTTGTTAGGATCTAAGCATAGGTACATAGAGACAGACAGTGGAAAGCAACTTTGTTTTATACTATGTAGTGATGTGTTCGTCAAATACCGTTACCTAACTATATCTAGTACCGTAAGGATCGCAATCCTACCCGCAGCCCAATACCTCCACACATCCATTAAGGGTGGTAAAAACCGAAACAGACAATGGCCGGTATCAAGAGGTTTCGATCGCCCCACGACAATTAATCATCCCCCCGCCGGAGGCTGGCTCATTGTCACAAAGGCGGTCACCATTCCAGTTCCTAATGATCCAGCAAGTTCTGGGGTTCGATTCCAGATAATATAATCTGAGAGTAAAGGTTAATGTGTAAAAAAATAAAATGTAAATACTTAAGTACTATTGTCTATAAACGTTGGATGAATTATTGAAATTACGAAAACTAATTCTGTAATGAATAATAATAAAGAAATTGCGCGTGCGTTTGAAAAGAAAATTGTTTTGCTTATACACAAAGTGTAAATTGGTGGATTTTAGAAATGAAACTTCATGAACAAGTCGCGTGATTTGTCACAATATTGACTTCACCACATAATATAAAAACAAAGTCGCTTCCCGCTGTCTGTCCCTATGTATGCTTAGATCTTTAAAACTACGTAACAGATTTTGATACGGTTTTTTTTTAAATATAGACTGATTCAAGAGTAAGGTTTATATGTAATTTAAAAGCTGCCGGAAAAGCTAGTCACTGATTGAGAGAGTGATAAGTCATTAAAAAAGACGAATTCAAAAGTTTCAAACATCTACTATTGTTAATACACTAACATAATTATTAAAATTTTAATGACACATACTAATTTTGTTGCGTTACAATTAATATTTCCGGAACAAGCGTACAATAATGGCTGTAAAATAAGAATATCATAATTAGTCGTCTTACTTTGCTACAATTAAGAATTTACTAATTAGGAAGAGTTTGCCCGTTTAACGCAAGGTTAATTAAAAAATTCCTAGCGTATAACACCTAGTCCGTTCTACGTTTGTCAGTATATTAAAAACAAAATATGTTGGTGTGTTTTTATGTAAATACGTTTATAAACGGACGATTAATTAATTAAATATTAACAAGGCATAGTATAAGTAATTAAAATGTTTGTAGCATGCCTACGAGGTGGAGTTTTTATGAGGCGCGGATAAGTTTGACCTATTAGCTAGTAGAGCTATTGCCCGCGGTTTCGCGCGTGTCAAATTACATATAAATGTTTCTCTTAAATCAATGTATTTAAAAAAAAACGCATCAAAATCCGTTGTATAGTTTTAAAGATCTCAGCATGCATATAATTATTTTTCTAGTGTAGTTATTGATCGGTTTATTTAATATATTAAAATAAAACATATGAGCATATGGCACATTAATGAGTACGTATATTAGTATTATTTACAATTGAATACCTAATAATTTAAAGGTTCGGTATTTATACATACATATTATATTTAATATAAAATATTGTCACCGATACCCAAAAAGCGCGGCCGATCATTGCCGAACATTCCCGAACACGGCCGATCGTTGCCGAGGGGCGCAGCGGAAGATGTAATGATGTTTGTCAAATGGAAAATGAGATAGGGAAATGTAGACGGCGCTGAATTTGCGACCTTTTCGCTGATGCTGCCGTTACGTTGGATTTGCATGCAAGCGAGGATAAAGCTAAGCGATTTAAATTATAATTGCAATAAATACAATACAGTACAAAATTGGTTTATTGTACATTGAACCTACATAATAGGTATGGGATACGTGCATTGACTTTTTGAAATCATGTGATACGTGAAATATAGATTCAATTTAGCTTTACAATAATAATAATAATGTTTTTCCATACAACATTTTAATGATAAGTACGGATTTATAATAATTAGTTATAATTAATTTATATTTTACTGGGACTAACAATATTGTTTTGTATTTATTTTCAATCTACCTTTTTAGCTTTATAATATTTATTATTAACTTCTATGTAACTCTACATATTGAACGTATTTCAAAGTAAGTATTTTTTTAAATACAAAACATTCTTAGCAAAAACTTTATATAAAATATATCTAAAGAGATAAATTGGGTTAATTTAGTCAATCTGACGTCGAATTGCATAGCTTGTGGTGCGCAGCAATGCCACAACCACCCTACAATTGCGACACGCTTACATTTAAGCGGCGAACTTCATTCGTTAATAAAAATTCAGTTTCAACACAGATAATATATTAGATTGCATTTAAACGTACCTACTTCGTATAAACTGTTTACGTCAAATGAATTAATTTAGTAAAAATAAATGCTGGCTAAGTTGCCCTTTCAGTGGAATGCTGACATTTAATTAAACTGAGTGCTTCACTTTTATACGAATACAGATTAAACATTCCCGATCGAATATTTTGATAATCGCAATATTTCGTTGCTATTTATATGGATTATGGACCCCCGCGTAGAAGCCTCGGTCACGCGACGAAAATTAAAAAGTAAAATTGAAAAGTTGCCGATTAAAAAACGTAAAATCGAACGCTTATTGAATTTTTATTGTGTGCAACATTATTTTTTTTCAGCCTCGCAACATTCGACGTGTCCATATCGGCTTTTTAAAAATGGATCTTTGAGTGGTTTATTGCAAAAAAATTGGAATCTGACGTTAATTATCTTTTTTCACAATTAAAAGCGTAATGGACTTGAGTGGCCAGTGAACTGTAATTTCATCGTTTAATTGTTGTTTTGTTTACTTTTTGTTGCATTAACAAAGTGGCAAATGACTCCTAAAAAAATTGACACATCGTTCATGACAGTTGCAATTTTGTCTGTTTTGGAATGGGGGGGGGAGGGGTTATTAAAATTCGGTATAAGGCGATAGCAGTGTCCTCTTGCGGCGAAAGCTGACAAACTCAAAAGAGTTAAAACTCAGTTGCATTCACGTTTACCCGACAACAGATCCTAAATCCCCGTCCATGTCTTAAAGGACTTAGAGCGAAAATTTATAGGAATCCGCTCACTCCATTTCCGAATTCAATCTAAAATACAGGTTCCTAAATGAAAATTTAAATGCGCCGTAGTAAATTACTCGAGAAAAAAGAGCAAGTCGAGTTGAAAGTCGGATTCTAGCTCAATGGGTTCAGTAATAAATCTTTGGGTCTCAACAGCTGATGTACGCTCGAAACCACAGAATAAATAGCGGTAGAGGTGGTTGGCTATGGTTTGTTTTTGGCGCGAACCTGTAGGTTTGTGTGTACACTGTGTACCATAAACAGCGTAAAATATTCTACAAAACTTAAAATTGTTTAATATTGCAGTTATAAGAAATTAGTTAGTTAGAAGAATTGTACAATAAATTGAAATATTATAAAAGAAATAATTACGATTGTAATAAACTTAACTATGTACTTGCATTGCAGTAATTGATAGAAAATTGCCAAAAAAACAGCCTTTCAACTCGATATTTCTTGCTGAAATTCGGAATTTGACTATTCCAAGAAATGTAGAATTGCCAAATTGAAAGGAATCCATAACTGTAAAGAAATTTAAAAAATCGAAAAAAAAATTGTTTACCATATTTTTTAATCAGAATATTTGTAACCAGCAACACATAGCATGGCGCATCTGATTGATACGTGTTCTGTGTTCGTCCCTATCGTCCGGGAGAGGGCGTGTGGTGCGCAGATAAAATAAATGGAGAACAGTGAAAAATGACGACGCCGCCGCGCGGAAAGACATCGCCTGAAAGGGGTCGCTCCCGGCTTCCCGGTCAGCGTTGTTTTGTCCGGGACACGCTACAGAACAGCCGTTTCCAATGGGAATTTGCTACGGTATCTCGTATTTTCCTTCTATGTAAACATTATAGGCGATGTTGAGATACAGCTATGTTTATACCAAATATTTCAAACAGTATTAGAGCACTCGAGGAGTAAGCTCCTTGCTCCCTAGAACAGGGAGAGGTCTCTGCATCGCTCAGATGGATTTCAAACTCCAGATATTCCGCCGCCAGATACGAACCACAAAGGCTTTAACCACCTTTAAACAATAACCTCAATCCTCCATAATCCTCAACCTAATATCCTCATCAATCCATAAAATTTTGGAAATACTGAGTTTAATTAATTAATAAAAATATTTTGTATCTGTGCATTATACTGCAACATGACAAATTTTATTATTATTTTATTTAGTAGTCTGATCTTTACATTTAGCATTTGATTTTTTTCCAAATTTTTTTCCTCTTTAGAAACAAAATCTCCTAAACGTCCCTACGTTTAAGGCTCCACTCGGGACATCCTCTGGGCTTTGGCCCTCATAAAGTGGGTCGTAAAGCCTCCGTAAGGTCGCTTAGCACCCGTTAAAGTGGTCCTTCTAACTGCACATCTTAGTTGCTTCATGTTTCTAACACCCTAGTACAAAACTCCTTTAGATAAGTGATTTGTTGCTTGTTAAAAACTAATATTATAATTTCTAATCGATATTTTGTATTTTAATAAAATATTGCATAGCTACGATGAAATCCACAAATAAAAAAAAATCGGAAGACGTAAATTTTATATAGCTTAATATTTGTATAAGTTAATTGGCTATAGCAATGATGTAGGTTTATTTAATAAAGACTTTATAAAACTATTAAAATAAAGGGCGTGTTAATTTAAAATAGAATATTTTAAAATAGGCACCCTTTAATCACTTACCGACGTAATTATTTCAAGCGGCGTAAAGACAACGAAAGGCACTTACCTGAAACAAAGAAGGCAAAAATTAATTAAAATTACAATGAAAAAGTACTCCGTCATAATTTATTTACAGAAAAAGCCCTTTTTATTTTAATTAATATTTATAATAGAATTACAAAAGAGACTTAAGAGATATTTCTATTTTGTACACATCCTCCGAGTTGCACTCTATTGTGATTATTATTTTTAATTTGGTTAGGCTGTTATTGAATAGTTATCTATTTAAATAACTAATTTATATATAGTATCCATTTAAAAATCTTAAATACACTTAAGGCTCAAGAAAACATTTTTGCGATATCTATTAATCTGTTAAAGAATATTCTAAAAATCTAAATATAATGAATGAATCCAAAACATTTTTTGTAATATTTTGTACTACAGTGTGGAAATGTTAAAAAATATAATGAAATACTTACGAAAACGACAATTGTTTAAAAATGAAGCAAAACGAAATACCAAAATGCCAACCGACACCCGGACGGAAAAGCGAGCGTAGATATCTGGGTAGGAGGGCAGACAGTAAAAGGGTCTATAAGAGCCTTTAAGGGAGTCCCCGAGTTATCTCGGCGCTAGCCTCGTAAAATAAAGGTTTACTAGCCCGTAAAGAAAATTAAAATGAATTATTTTGACGAGTATAAGGGGCTTTTTTGAGGCGTAACCCTCGTTTACCTCCGAGGTGAATTGTTATTACGCTATAAGGGGTAATTGTTTTTCTTGTGTTTAATTCAAAGCTTGTTTTCGTTGTAATTACGTTGGCTAACCTGTTATTGGGCTGTGGGGCGCACTTTACGGGGATTCGCCCCGTAAAATTGAGTTTGCAAACACGTAAATTTGCATAGCGTAATGGTGAGTCCATTTCTAATGTGCTGATTACGGCAGTTACGATTTAGTGGGACGGTTCAGGCGGAGAAAGTCCCCGCTTTCGATTAACATATCCGTAATGCGATGTAAACGATCAATTGATTGTAATTACGATAACGAAACCATTTAGGAAATGTTTACTGAAACTTTTACACTGCGTTAATACTAGAAGCTTTGCTTTCTTCCGAATGAGTCTTCTTGTAGAGTCAATGTCTGATATTTACTTTGGGCCAATTTATCAACATGTTAAGAATTAATACGCATACTTCAGCTTGCAACAATACTTGCAAGCTTGCTACCTGCAATAATGCCCGACTCAAATACGGGAGGAGGCAGGCTGGCCAATGACTCCACATATATTTTACGTACACTAATTTTATTAGAGAAAGACTATAAAAATCGCGTCACAACGGCGCAAGGCATGAAAAGTAATTTGCAAGACTTTAATTCGTAGACAATACAATACCCACAACTTACTTTAAATCAGAATCTAACCGTACAGCACAACTGTTTCACGACAACGATATAGCGATAGAAAAATAAAGATTAAATAAATGACCCTTCAAAACCAATCCAGAATAGCAAGCAATAAGAGCAGGATCTCCGAAACGGCGCATTTGGAGCGTGAACGCGCAGTTCTGACGATACGGATCGCGGGTAAAAATTCAGGCTCCGATTACAGGGGAAACGGGTGTTTTATCACGAGCTACGCCAAGGTACTGAGTGATATACGCGTGATGATTCGCAACGGACACGGTACTGTTTTTGTAACTTGTAACTTTGAAGTTCTTGAAGTAGTCATGATAGTATTAAGTGGAAGTAACTTAATAGTGGGTGTATCTTAAGTGGGTTGATCTTAAGTGTCGAGAAAAATGTACGTACTTTACATTTTTCTAGGGATCTAAGATGTTCAATTACAATTCAGAAAGGTATCCCGAACTATGTCATTTTGTTTTTTTTTTTTAATAAGAGACCCGTGAGTTTGAAAACAAATAAAACTATTCCTGAACTAAACACAATAAGCCAAATAATTATAATGTGTGCTCAAGATTTCTTTATATTTTGCAAGAGAGTTATCGTTAACAGCCGACAAAATACAATCATAATCTTGCGTGTACTCAACACTTGTAAACGTAATTCCAACAAGCACCTACAGTACCAAAATCTTCAGCGATCTCTCGATTCGTATGCAAACGTCTAATTTGAGCGTGCGCGGCCATAACAATCACCCGAATGTTTCCCACACTTAAGGGGGAATCACACGGTCCTCATCGGTGCAGTAAACGCGAAAGTAAAACGCGAGATAGTGTTCTTCACGGTATGGAGATGGGGCGTGATTTCATTGTTGTTTCCACGGGTTGTTTCCAATGGATTCCAACGAGCTCCAATGATACGTGTGGCGTGTGGCTGTGTTGGAATGGACCGATTTATCTCCGCGTTTAGATACCCTTTTATGTGCAGTAACGGTGTCGTGTACGTTTTGTGACTTGTTTTCAATGAGTGAGTTTTTAGGTCTTAAGTTAGTTGAAATAAAAGTTTTTTAACGTTTCGTGTTCTATTTTTTTAATAGCCCATAATAATTATTTATATTTATAGGCGTTTTAAAATTTAAGGCGACAGAATTAGAATTGTTTTAGCTTTATATTTAAGTCGCTAAAATTACAGTAATAAAAACGGCGGGTTAAAATCTGAGACACCGACATTTAATTCTAAAGGGCTTTAAACATAAAAAATAAGCGGGAGGTGAAGTAAAAATAAAAAAAAACACTCGCGAACTCTCAAAAGATCTTATCAAGAGGTTGGAAGTAAACAAAAATCCAGGGGTATTAAACTTGAGTGTCGTTCGCATGTTGTTTTACGGGGCAGGGCTCGTAAAAGTCGGGTCGGCTGACACTGATTCTTGATGGACAATTTGAGAGTTTTCAGCGTTGTAGCGCCTCGGGGAGCCGGGAGCGTTATCACTAACTCCGCGGGAATTACGAATGGTTTTACGAAAGGGAAATTGTTGTCAACTGCGCGATTTCGAGTTATTACTTGTTCGCAATTTGGGTGAATGCGACGACTATTTAACTTTTTGGAATATGCTGTCACTGGTGAGTCTGGTAATATACTCATTTTTAATACCTGTTGGTACTGGTATTATACTGGTTATACAAAATAATTTAATATTTATTAGAACTTTGGTATAGCGTTGAGAGTACCAGGAAATCAGAACTTTATAAACAGAGCACGCGGCTACTAGGAACTCATAACATAAAAGAGATGAGTCAAATACTAGGAGAACATAAACTGAGAGAAATCACACCACGGTACAAAGAAGAAACAGTAATTATGTAAAACCATGTTAACCCGTGTGTAAAACAACTTACAATAAATATAATTATTATTATTTATTTGTGTAAGTATGGAGCAATCAGTAAATACGTTAAGATATGGGAAGCAAAAAAAATCTAAAAATTGGTACCAGGAAAACAGCGTACATAGTTGTAGCGACTACCAGGCGAACATAACACACTAGCAGTAAGCAATGACAATAAGAAACGCGTATAAAAAAAATGTCAAAATTACCAGGAAATCAGTACACAAAGCGTAGCGAAGTACCAGGCGAGCATAACCGTCAGGAAAGTATGTCGCTGGTATTTCATTTCGCGTCAGGTGAGCGCGGTAATTGCCGGAGTAACGCGTGTTATTGCGTCCGGGGCGAGGGTGCGTCCACTTAGGGGTGAGCCATAGTTTTCCGAGTTGACGTGTCAGTTATTGTTATGTGTTATTAGGGGTGTTCCGGTAGTTGCTAAGATGTTTTTAACTAACTGTTATGAAATGAAAGTTATAACGACAGTTTTTGGATAGTTTTAGGTCGATAATTGGAGTTTTTCTGGTACACTACAATTAATCAAGTTGCATATATGTCAGCTAGGTATTTCAAATAACTTTGAAAGGCGTTATGAGAGGGATAGTATTTGTGTAACGATTGTTGTAACGAAGCCGGTTATACTAGAGCGTTACGCTTCAATAAATACGATACAATATGTATAACTATGTAACAATAATTTCATAATATTTATTGTTTTAATTGTGTTACTAACACTTGTACCATTGCATTTATACACGCAGTCTTATTTGAAATATTCATTTCTACCACCCCCATAGTTTTTAATATTATCTTCGACCTATCAATCCAACCTCTACTGCTATAGTTTATGCAAAAATATTCGACCTTTATAGTTTTATTCCCTTACGCGATTTATTTGGGGTCTATGCCATATGATTTCCCTTATTTACATTGCATTTGGATATTGAGATAGTTTTACGGCCTACCCCCGTAAATAATAGTCATCTCCTTACCGTAAATTCGGATTTAATACAGCAGCTAAATATATCTACATATTGAGCGCTTTTCTCCATTTAGATTGCAAGTACTTTATGGTGAGATATTTTATTAACAGCTAGCTTTTGCCCGCGGCTTTGCATTCGTTAAATTACATTTGAACTTTCCTCTTGAATCACTCTATCTATTGAAAAAAACCCGCATCAATCCGTTGCGTAGTTTTAAAAATCTAAGCATACCTATATAGGAATAGACAGCGGAAAGCGACTTTGCGTTATAATATCTAGTGATTCCTGCTGCTATAAAGCAAAAATAGGTCTATCAGTGATACTGATGAAGTCAAATGAGGTAGGTACATACGCTACTAAAATAAACGCTGAACATGTATAAAAAAATACACTACGAATAAATAACCTCTCTTCCCAAAGGAAGTCAGATAAATGTGACACGAAACAGAAATAACAAAATTAGCCGTTTGCGTACTCATAAAACCGTGTCGGGAGGTGCCTAATACGACAATGTGTCAAAGTAAGTTAGGGCATAAACAATTTTATTGTTAACACTAGCTTAGCACTTGCCGTGTTACCTCAAGTGTAGTTGGAGTTTATTGTTACGTTACGACTGATACCGGGCGGACGAAGGGCTTGGCTGAGTGCTAGCGGAAAATTTACGTCAAATATTTAAAAAGAAATGAAAAGATGTATTTTTTTTGGTAGCGCTCATGAATATCCGAAAAATTAATATATAAACTGGTTTTATTTAAATGAATTATTAGTTATTATCAATTAATTAGAAATTATTAAATAGATAACCATTGCGAATATTACAACGTCAAACAAAAAGTTATGCAGAACTCATTTCACTGCAAAGATGTCATCATCGTACCTATTTGCTTTTATAGTGAAGCATTGGAATTGCGACTTCAATTTCATGAAAAAAAATTTTGTTCGTAAGAAATTGTAATCATTAACTTATAAACATAATTATTCAGAAAATAAAATAAAGTAGTACTTCACATGATTACATTGATATATTAAATCACTGTGACTAAAAATGTATTCTTAAAATTTCATAGCATATAAAATAATAACTCAATCTGTTTAAATAACTCTAAAAGCTGGCCATTTACAAAATATAAGTTTGTTTAATTATCGTGCTGACTCTAACAGTGGCAACCTACAGCTAAAGTTTTGATTATGTTATTTACTCCGCAATAATTCCCGCTTACAATGCAAACCTACAACTAAACTAGTAAATTGTTATTATGTGCCTACAAAGACGAAGCGAATGTCATCATGTTGATTTACGCGTAGATATATTGCTCGTGACAATTTTATATTGAAATCTATGTTCATGTGACATATGGGGCTCTAATTTGAGTTACTGTTAGGTTATGTGATGATGGACATACCTAGTGATGCGGACTTAACTTAGGAATAAGTGATATTTGCTGGACTGTGGAGATTTTTTTTTAAAGATTTTAAAGCCCCACTGGTGCACAATAACAATTAAAGTAGACTTGGAACTTAATTCACCAAGATGAATCTTTATATGGAGTTTAACTTAGAATTGGGTATCCTTAGAACTTAATAGAAAATTGGGATGTTAGATTCCACCATAAAATATATCACTTGCTTTGACAAGATGGAAAATAAAATGCCTTCTGCCATCTTATCAATCATTAAATTCAGAAAAATCATTGAAATAATAAATATGATTCAGTGAACACTTTGTGTCTTAAATGTTAAATTTCTTAAATTCTGTCGTAAATTTGTTATTATAGTGCTGTTTACAACACTATGACAGCCTCTTCAAATTTGACACTCAATGGCTACTACATAACATTTTACTCTACTTTACTGCTTTCCATACATAATGTAGGTACCTAGTCCCAGTTCCCATAGTAAGGAACTCCCTAAGCGCAGGCTTATAGTATTATTCCAATCACAATACCCTCACTCATAATCTATTGGCCACTAATCAAGTGTAATCCGGTAAGCCGGCTAATCTGGACTGTCGAGCTAGCCCTATAAGCTAGACTTGGCATATCGGTGCTATTGTAAGCCATCAATACGGTATCAGGATCCTTTGTTAGGTAATGATGGTCGAATATGGGTTATGTTGCCTTGGTAACTTCGGGTAAGGTAATATACGCTAAGTTAGGTAGCTAGTTGCGAAGTGTTTCTTCGTCGTGTCCTACGATTTGTCCCACAGCTGGGCAAGGACTTTAAGCCACACGTGAGTGTAAAAAAAAAATGCGTGTAGTTTTTGTCCATTATATTTTTCTCCGTATATTAGTTCGCATATTTCAGAAAAATCGAAGCCAGGACCTCGAAAATATTGCAAAACAAATGATTATCTAAATATGCCTAAAAACTACACAGATAAGAGCAGGTGTGTTCAATTTAGAATGTGTATGGAGGACACAAAAGGATTTCTTAAGCGCCGCAAATACACCCTTATTACAAAGATAAGAACAATCTCAAGCAATGTTGCACGCTCTACAAATTACGACTTCTGTTGAGCCAACACCGTGCTCCACAAAGAACGGGCTTACCTTTGAAAGAAATTGCTTCAAGAACCACGAACCTAGATCGAGCGTTCAAAAGAGAAAAACAAAGTTCCAATTTCTCGTTTTGTAAAACAAGATCCTACAAAGAACCCGCTCAATTCCCGGGAGGTATGAATGAAAAATAAAATTTGAAATTCAAATCCGACGTTCCTTATCAATTACATGTACTAGGAGCCCAACAATAAGAGATAGCGGTGTCTCTTTGGTTCCATTCTTCCCGAATTTGCATCTTCATACAATGGCAATTAGGGGCGCGTTCGTTAATTCGACAGGGTCCCACCGCGCGGCGGTTTCAATTTGACGTGGCTCGGATGGAACCTTGTGCGCATAACGTGATTATAGCACATTTACATGTATTTTATGTGCGCCCGGTGTCTAACTAGCCGTTACCTTCAATAACGGATTTGAATACATTTGTTTGTATTGTTTCATCTTGTTTATTGGAGGGCCATTTCCATAATATTTGCTTTAAATTTACAATTGTATATCATTATAGTTTCAACTTAACATTTTTATTTTAGGCTTCAACTTATATCGTCATTACCTACTACATACGAATAAGAAGCTATAATTGCAAAGACGTAAACGTAATTATTTCAAACAATGTTTTATGCAAGAGAATTACAGTATACGCGTTATTATTAAAACTAAATACCATTATGTTTCACACGGTAAGATCTCATCCTCAAGAAAACTACGCTTAATTTAATTTTAATTGACTTAACTTTATGTAGCTCTGGTAGATATTAATAACTATTCTACACTTTTCTTGTTTCTTTGCTAACATGTTTTAATTTATGATAACAAAATTTGTCTTTATTACATGTTAATGTGACCATAAATAAAAATATGTATTAAAACATTAAAAAACGAATTGTAATATCTATGAATAGGTTTTTTCCACTTTTGTATGATTAGATAAAGTAAGGTACGGCCAGTTAGACTAGGTAATTTCTAAAGTAGGTAAAGCTTTATGTAAATTTATTTGGTACCAAAAAGGCATATCCAAGTACATAATAATCCTATATCCTACAGATAACAATAAAAAACATTATAAATATTAGGTATTGTAAATTAATCACAACAATTATATCGTGACCAATTAATGCCACCACATTATAAAAAATAATTATCATAATAGAGAGCCGATTATTCACCCACAGATGTATTTCAAGTGTCTGACACTTCCTAGACTCATGATTAGCGAAAAAAAAATTAATTACACATAGTAATTATCTTACACCGGTACCAGGCATGCAGAGGTGCGAAGATACACAAAGCCTAACCTTCGACCCGGCTGTCTCGACTTTGATGTGACTTTTGTAAGTAATTGAAGATGCACTATGTAATTATGTTACTTTGATACTATAATTATGCTCTGTGTCAAATAGTTCTGCAGTTGATGGCAGATGACGGAAGGTTTGGTTAAGAAATATTTTGACGAATAGTCGATATTTTATAGCATTCAAGCATCAAGCGAATATGCAGCCCATTTGATGGTAAGTGGTCACTGATATCCATTGACGTCTCCGAAACCCTCTCTTCGCTCCATACGTAAAAAATAAGGGTTCTATCTGAAGCGAATTACAAACGATCAAAATCAGGAAACCTGATTTTGAATCTTTAAAACGATCGACTTCTATGATCGTCATATCTTTTTTACATAGACAGAGGTTGCATATTTTTTCTTTTTCTCCCATGCTCGTACGCTAAATTAAAAATAAAGTGTGGAGTATTTTTTCTCGGTATATGTTAGTAAATAATTTTATCAATATTTATTCAAAAGCTTTTTGAAAAAAATAAATACAAGATGAAATATAGATTATGTAAATTGCGTAATGTAAATTTAAAAATATAAAATCGAGCACCGGCATGTAAGGAACTCCGCGGCCATGTTGGATCGCGACATGGCGCAATGGCCAATTTACTCCGCGGTTTATTGTCGGATGCGCGCGCGCATGCGATATGCGCACCCACGCGCTAATGCATCGTGTATGGACAAATTTACTATTTTTTTAGTCATTTTATTTCTTTAAAATGTAAGACGGCACGTGAACAAATATGGAAATTATTTGTTTTTGTTATCGACGGACGAACATTATTATTTTTACATAGTTTTTACAGAGAATATAGTTTGACGTATATTTATTAATACTAGTGGCTCTAGGCAGAAATTGGTCAACCAAAATGAAGATGAGAACCTTAAGAACAGAAGGAATCCTAAACTGTACGAGTATGTATATGTTTCTAACATAAATAAAACATCCAAATCGGTAGAGCTGTTTTAGAGATTAGCGTACCCGAACACCGTGATACGTGATTTATCTATATAACGATTTAGGTATTGATAGTTTACTATTTTTGAAATACCTACCTTACACTAAGGGTAACAAAAGGTTTCACTTAATTACTTATGACAATCTCTATAAGTTAATGCTGGGAGATCACGATATGATTTTTTCTACTACTATCTACTATCTTAGCTACTAGTGTTAAAAATAACAAAAACAAATTCAAGCCCTTTAAATACCAATTAGAACTACATATCGGTATGCATTTATACCATCACAACAACGAACCCGACAAGTAACACCCCACGGTTAATACCGAATGCTAAGTAATTTAGTTTTTCTTCCCAATCATTAATCATATCTGCCATACCCAAGAGCCGATCTGATTATTATTTGATAATTGGCCGCATTAGTGGCGGCATAAAGTAATTTAATTAATTTAGTGCGGCGTTCGACAGTATGGATATACTCCGTAATCCTAATAGATGAATGGATTCTCGTGTTTGCCTCGTGTGTGGAATTCCATTGTATGGGTGGGTATTGGTGGGTAAAAAATCATAATAATAAAATGGTTGTCTTACCTACACCCGTTTTAAATAATCAATCTACCCAGTTTTTGCCTTTCAAAGTTAAAAAATTGTCATTTTTTGTTCCAAATTAGATATTGGAATAAAATTTAGAAGTTTGGCATGCAAAAATTGATAGATTGATTTATTACTAATGGGTGCTAGAGCTACGAAAAGTTCACTCTAACTCTAATTGTAACTTTGAAGGTGTGAGGCATCACCACTTTGCCTATTTCTGCTGTAAAAGAGAAGTTTAAACTGTATTAAGTTTGCTGTATTTTTGTTTGAGTATGAAGAAATGAGATTTAAAAAGTTGGTCCTAAGAGAGGTAACGATACATATATAACCGTCCTTAAGTAGGCTTCCAATCCAATTGTGCAATGATTGCATATGTCAATAGGCTACCTACATTTAGCAATAGGAAAACAGCATTAATTTGCTACATTAATTGAATAAAAACTTAATAAGACCCTTAACAACATAGAAGGAGGCTCGAACCCATAATGATTTTCTTGTAATTTCAGACCAAAAAGTCGAGCAATCCCACGCTACATGTTTAGTACAGCCGGGAATTCCTCGCGCATTATTAAGCGCATTTATTGGCTAGGCAGAGCGCACGGATCATAAAATACGCGTTTTATATCGGCCCAGCGGAGATAATCACGTTATTCCTACACTGACTAAGACTGGGTTGGTTGGCAGCTTGTTGCATAGCTAGCGATTAAGTTAAAAAGATATTAATTTCACTCTCCTGTGTTAGTCTATTTTTATGTTTCTCTAAAATGACCGCCAGGTGACACTACTGTATCACGTGGATTTATTAATGTTTTAAGATAAAGGTCTAAAATTAACACTGAAAAGATATTTAAGAAAATCTCAGTTACAGATGCAAGATATTATTTTTTTTAAAGTAGGTATTTTAAAGTTTTTTTCTGTATCTCCGACCTGAGATTTAAGAAAATTAAATTACCGATATGTACTTCTTAATAAAACTTACGAAGATAATGAAATTGTATATGATAGTTAGAACTTTAATTTCCATTTCGCATTTTTTTATATAACGACGTAAGTCAAGCGGTAACCGCTTACTGTCTAACGATAGGCTAATTATTTGCGATGGTGGAAAGATAGTTAAGGTGTCCAGTTACATCGGATGGTAGAAGCGTCAGTTGCAACGATACTAATATCTAGAATCTATCACTGCGCTATTTCTTGGGAAAATCTACTAAATATCGAAAAAATATATTTAGTTAAAACTATTAAAGAACTAGTATTTGTCTGTTTCATTAAGTACCTACCTATCACGCAAAAATGGTATTGATCAATTTTAGTGGTATTTTTTTTCTAATGATTTTATTCTTATGTTGTAGCCTAAGTTGCAAAATTGAGAAGTCAATATTATTCTGTTCCTATAAAGGTAATCGTATATAAACTACTATTAAATTGTTAAATAACTAGTTATAACCACAGGTTAATATATCAGCTAAAAAGCTCTTTAGTTATACGTTCTGATAATAACTCTAATATGATTCCGTGATTTGATATATAAACCGATAGTGAACGAATTTTCCTAATGTATTAGTAGTATATACCTACCTAATGCGATTTGCTAATAGGATTGTATGAGAGATTTGCAAACTAATAGTATTTCGAAAATTACTATGTAGGGACTAGGTAATAATCATAAGTAAGATTTTCCGAAGTAACATAGGTACAGAGTCAGACAACGAGTAGGTAAATCTCCCAATACACACAGACCTATGGTAGGTTTGTTTGCATTACCGTCTGCTTAACCAAGCTTCGAACCCGAAACCCACATTTTAAATTTTAGTCACTACTGCATTTCGGTGATCGTATAGTAGTTAGTAATATAGAGTTACTTACCAATTATTTACTTGTAGTATCGTTAACCCTGTGTCTTGTGCTAATTGCTTCTTCTGGTCCTCCGATGGGTAGGGGTGCTGTAACAAGCAAAAATAATCCGTCAGCTGACAATGTACACAGACTAAAAATTTTTGTGTTTAACATCCTATCGGCGTCCATATTGTGTTGTCATAATAAAATGACAATATGTACCTTTTTAAATATTTAACTTCTTGTTATTTTTAGTATTTGTTGTTAAAGTGGTCAAAGTACAACATATTTTGTGAAATTTCATGTATCTAGCTATTACGGTTTAAGAGTTAGAGCCCTGTGACAGACGGACAGACGGACAGACAGCGGAGGCTTAGTAATAGGGTTCCGTTTTTTAACCTTTGATCAGATCAGATGATGCAGTCTCGTCTATTAATTCAAACTTTGAAAAATTTATGCACGTATAAGTATATACTGGTATAAGTAGGTAATACCTTTGGGTAATACTTATTACTACCACTAATAATATTGCAAGAGACGTGATACACAAGATCCTAAATGCTTCCAAACTTTTTCTATTGTCCTTAGCGAGATGCAAGTTTTTTAACCGGTGGAACAGGCAGAACACAATTAGACAGGGCCCTAATCGAATCTGCTCGGACAAGCAAATCGACTAATTAAATCCGATTGCCGGGTTTGCTTCTAATTTAAATAAAACGCCTTTTTAAGCCCGGAAGTGGGGATTAAGGTAAGGGGTGTGTCTATGGTGGACTCGGCTATGTTCGTAATTCAATTTGTGACGATTGAGACGGTTGTAATTGATGCAAAAAAAGAAATATTGAGTGGAAGGTTAAATGAAAATGTCGCAAAGGGCCCTCATACAGACGTCATAGCGTTAATTATTTTGTATTCCCGGCATCTGTTTTAGCCAGATTTGTTTTCTTTTTCATCAGTAACGCATTTTAATGGATAATATTCAAGACGAGAATCAAATACGGAACACCCTCTTGCAATAGAAACCACCCTGTAGATTAGTTTAATGACCCTATGAACGCACTGAATACTTTATGAAAATAGTTGTGAGACAACAGACAAAAGTATATGAAGTCATATATTCCGCGCTAAATCGCAAATGCGTCTACTTACAATTTTATTCAAAATGAAAACGCGTAAAAATGAAAAATACATTCATATTCCGAGAACCAAAAAGATACACGCAAAGAAAATTATTTAAACCGAAGAAAAATACCTCTCCAGAATATGAATGTACCAGGGCGACATGAGTCGCGCGTAGATCTAATGATATTGGTTTCGCTGGCAGGGAGGCAGCTCCTCAGAGACCTCCTCTATTTCATCTCGTAGCCGCAGGTAGCGGGTAGGTAGGTAGTAAATTATTAACTCGTTCGACTCCCCGGCCGATACCTGCTGTTATGATACGTGACTACTTATCATTTTGCGCGAATCTCGGATTGGGTAAAACGGATAAAACTACACGACATTCCTGTTCAAATTCATTATATCTTCTCGGAATATTTCTCGTAATTTAAGCCGGTTTCTCGGTTTGCGTTTCCCGTGTCTCTCTTGTTTATTATTATAATGTTATTGAAAACAGCGTATAAATTTTAAAGCCTATGAAACTCGTATGCGTGTGATTTTAATTAAAATGTGAGATGGCGTTTAAATAAAAAGTTAGATACACAATTCATTCTTTTTAAAACCATTTATATGAGATATCAATATCATTAATATCGTAGATTAAGTGTTAATTCAAACGAAATGGAGTGTCTTAAAGTCGAAATTGATATCGTATCTAAATATATTCCGTAAAATCTTGACAAAAATCAAACAGGCGTCATATTACTTCGAGATATACAAGATCGTTCCCAAGTACAGTCGTGAGCGTAAATAAATAAAATAAAATAAATAAAAGCGCGCGAGGCGACGAGATGGCCGATAACGCGCCGAAGAAATTGATACGTCATCCGTTACGAGCTGACGCATAACGCGCATTGTGCGCGACTGTACCGCTTCATTATGATTTATAAACACGACCGAGTGTTTTATTATGTTTGTGTTTTAGGTTTCAAGTATTGTTCGTACACTTCGATGTTTTCAGTTTGTTCATAGTACGCTGGTAGTACTGAGGTTTCATGGTATTATTTTGGTACAAGTTACCATTTTCGCTTTACAACAGAACTTGCACTACGACCTAATAAGACCTATCAATAAGATACTCGTAGATGGGTTACATGATGCAAAGTAGTCTATTAAGAATATTTGCAACAGCAGATGACCGTATGCGTTGCCGGCTTTGAAGAACAGTTCTTTTTACACCTTTTTAAAGACTGACATCATAGCGAATATTCCACCAATTTGCTCCATTCAATTTTAGTTTAAAGCGTTCTAATTGCTTTAAAAACTTTTCAATTTAGTCAACTGGACGGACAAAAGGACTGTAACATTTAAGCTTTGATAGTACATGGACAATCGTGAGCACTTAACACAAGTGTCCGCCCACTAATGAAATAACAAACAAATTAATTTTTGCATTGTCATTTCTCTTAAAACAGCATTATACACTGCCTTAACATTACACGAATCTCAAGTGCGTCATTCGCTTATAAAAATTAACCCTTACGCACCCACCGTTGATCTGTAAGACCCAATAACATTTTCCGGGCCCATAAAATCGAGCCATAAAACGAAACAACATACGTCGTATCACTGAGGCGTCCTGATGCGCGGGAGTATGTAAATAATATATTCATAGTGAAAATTACACGTAAAAAGATCTTCGCAATCCTATTCTAAGGAAAGGGGAGTGTTATGGGGCGAATTACGTCGTTCCGTGCATTTTATGTCGGTCTCCGCTCGTAAAACAATAATCTTTTTGCTGTTATTTTAAAACCGAGTGTCTATAAAATTTGATACTAAATGCCTTCGTAATATATCGCGTAAAAACATCGTCCTTTGTTTGTCTCATTAGCGTGAGAGCAGGGGAATGTGAGGCGCGGTGATAAATTTGGCAGTAATCATAATGAGGGTTAAGTTGTTTGACCTCACATAAGCTAGTGGGTCATACAGGTGAGATATATGAAGGATTTTTCCTGTTAACTGTATACCCAGACTGGTTGTAATGCGGAGCTTAGTTCCAGTAAAATGAGAAGAAACTTTATCTAAGCAGTCACACAAAGTTAAAAGTTCAAAAGCAATATGAATGTTGGTTGCAGCATCAGTTAGAAGTTTTAGATTACGGCCTTCATTATGGAGGTTCGAGGTTCAAAATCCAGGCATGCATTTGTGATTCTTCAAAGTTAAGTGAATACAACACAATAATCGTAATTTGCTCTAACTGTTAAGTACCCTACACACCACCAGGGTTCTTAAAGAACTTCTCAAAAGTTCTTAATATCTTCTTTAAATAATTGAATACTTTTCTATTTTAAAGTAGAATTCACAAGTGGACTGATTCATCAACAAACACTACTCAAGAACATCTTAATATTAACAGCCTGGGTGATGTTGCATACTATTAAACGTAGTCTATTACACAATATGTAAAGTTATGTTGCAATTTCAGATCAACGTTGCCTAGTTACGTCGCCGGCTTATTATTGATATTGAAGCGTCTAGTTAACCCGTTGTCTGTGCTCGTGGGTGGTTCATAATTGTCATTACCAGTGTAATGCGTCACTGCGGCTGAAGATGCAATATTCCCCTATTGTGCAAGTTTAGTTCCACTAAAGTAAACTAATTGTCAAACTCACATTAGGTCGATCGTACCAGAATCGAACTGTTTACAACTAATGGGTATTTCTGGCCCACCCATTGATCAGATAGCGACTTCATTATCATTGTTTATGAGCGGCTAAACAACGAATCGAATCAGATTTAGAATAGATTCAATCGATTGCCATTACCAAAAATATTTATACTTCATAGATCCATCTTAATTCTAAACATGTGGTAACCCAGGAATAGACGGGAGGTCTTCAGTGTTTATTATTACAATTGAATGTATTGGGCATTGTTGAATTGCATTAATGCATCCATAATGCATGAAATTCGTTCAAATGGCCACAGGATGTTTGGAGCCGATGTTTATAACTGTTCCTTGAGCGACGTCGGTCTAAACTGGGCGAATGAAGCGGTTATGTGACCTGTTTTATTGATTGCTGCAATAGCCGGGGTGGTTCAGACCACCGTGGCAGCGTAACTGTTAAACGATTGGGCGTAAGACGATTTAAAAATATAATAAGTAATGGTAATCATGTACATTCGTTTTTATGGTATTTAGATAAACGAATATAACACTGATCGTATCTACATTTAATCTGATTCCGTTAATTAATTAGTATAGCAAAGGCTATGTTCGTAATTAGTAAAATGACAAAATTAATTTGCATATTCATAAACTTTACACAACTTGTCACATATGAAACGGCGCTGTCACTTTTTGTGGCTATTTCAACGTTTGCTTTGCTTTTTTCAAGATAAGTGTCTATAGATAAAGAGTTTTTCGTTTTCGGAAGAGGGCATTGCACTCAAAATATTAGATGGCATGCGTACGGCAAAAAAATTCAAGTTCGCCTCAACCGATCTGAGCGGATTTTTTGCGCTGACTTTTTCGTGGTCAAACCTGAGTTGGCGCGTCGGTAATCGAAAAAACATTATCAAAAATTTATGAACCCTATTACGATGATCGCAAAAACTGGAAAATGATAAACTCGCCGGCCCTCCGGGTAACGGGACCCATGCTATATACGACGGGCCTTTTTGTCCGATGACAATTATTTTTAACTACCTTCCCGATCGCGAGTTAGTTGACTTTGTTTGCTTCCAAATTTAACAGTATATCTTTTTTCTTATCTGCTTTTGGTATTGCCGATCTTGAGTATCGTGGACAAATTGCGAACTGTTCCTATATCTCTTGATTTTTTATTTATTATTGTTATTGTTAAACGGCTTCACTCGGCAATTATTTTATATTTCGAATAACAAAGCGATGTGTCACTTTATTGAGATTATAAATTTATGCAGACGGGCTTATTTATGGTAGAAGAACAACTGAATCTTCATCTGCCACGGCAAGCGCGTCGAGGCACCAGTGCCTCATAAACACTATAGAGATATCAAATTTCGAAAGGCAATCCCGTTCCGCTCTCATCCACCCTCGTAAATCACAGCGAGTATTAAAATCACGATTATACCGGGCATAAGTTAGCAATAAATCGAGAATCGAGTACGAAAAAACTCACGCGCGAGCCCCCACGGTACTGCCTCGAAAAATACGCCTTGCGAACTATAAATTTTGTTTTGCTATGGAGGAGAAACAATCCATTTGTTGGCGCGTAAATCTATGGGGTGTTGGAATAGGGATATGTAAATATGCGAAGAAAAAAGAATGCGATGTTGCTTTTAAGCTCTGAATGGAAGTTGTGCGTGTTCAGCTGGGACGAAACAACACCGACGGCATTCGAGGGTTAAGTGCGCTTGTGATGAGTATTGATATTTATTGAAATCAGTCCTAAGAATCTTTATAACATTTGTTTGTCATAAAGGAATAAAGATTAAGACAAGAACAGGGATTTTACGTGAAGTCAATCAGAAATACGTTGCTAGCCCTGAGGATTAAGTTCCAACGTTTCGGATAAGTATGTCTTCCTCACCACACCCTTCAAACCAGCACAGCAGCTCTTAATGTTATTGATAATATTGTTATTAGTCAGAAATAGGCAGTGGTACCTATGACGACGAATCACAAAGGGTTCTACCACCTTTTAAAATATACATAGTAGATAGCTACCGTAGACATCTTGTTAGTTTTACAAATGAGTTGTTGCAAACAAGAAGCGAAGGTAGCTAGAACGCTAGTTTTGACACGCGGTGTGGCATGCATAATTTACGGCTCAATCTGGAACCGTCACGTCTTGCTGAGGAAAAATTTAATCCATCAACCTTGAGTATCAGTTGCTGTTTCAAGACTAACCCTAGAAAAGGTGGGAACAACCGTGGCAACTTGGGATTTTAACTTCAGGTCGAATTATGAAAGAAGTTTTTTTCGTTGTATTAAAACTGGTGAGGTTAACTTAGTTACTGGATGAGGCGAAAGCCCTTATTGGCGGAGTCGTATCATATTTTGAAAGAACAGTGAGTATAACCGACGTGAAGATATAATTCTTCATACGATAAAATATTACTAAGAAAAATCTTCCTAGGGAAAGTTGTAATTGACATAGAAACCTATTCTTTCTCGTATCAAAACACACTATAACTCTTCTCCGCAAACAATTCAATTAACAATTTAAAATAACAAAACAAGATTTATGGGTGAGTCGAGATTGCAATCTTCAAAATTCAACATTAAAATCCACCTACTCACACTACTGGGACACAGTGAGTCGTTAAGGGCAAAGGGCGACCACAAATAGACGTCAAAAAACTGGGGTCCCATGCTATGGGGCCTTTACGACCGACCAGGGACGCATAAAGGTACGGAGGTGGTCCTAACCCTATCAATGCGACCAGATGGATGACACTATCGTGACCCCACGCGCCTGTATCTCACCGTTTGTTAGACGTGACTCTTTGTTTATTTACGCTGTAGTTTATGTGCGAACGGCGAAATGCCGCTTTTTACTTCAACGCAAGAAAACCTTTTTACTCGCGTAATGTGACAGTAATGGGTAGAATGAACGTGCTCAAACGATAAAGGAGATATCAATATTCTATGCATAATGAATGCAGATAATTAACTTATGAAAAGTTGTTTAAGCGACACGTTTTCCCTTGTCAAGATAAATACAATACGCCATCTTAACGTTGATGACTATAAAAGTAACTCGTTAAATTTTATAGCTGTTCAGTAAGATGTCTTTGAATGAGCATAGATATGACGTTTTTAAACGTCTGCGCGTTTTTTATGTATGTTTCTAATTAGGCTAAATTGCTGCATTCCCATTCGCAACTTTTACACATAACTCTACTAATAGTAAAAACTATTTTTAATTGGTGTTTTTATTGATTATATATTTTAACATAAATAATTGTATTACTCCGTCAAATTGAATGCAATACCTACATTGAAGTTGTTTTAATTAGATATCGCTCTCGAAAATTGGAAGCCGGGAATATTGAAGGAAATTAAAGCGGACATCTGCCAATACGGGTACATTTTTACCGAATTCAGATAAAGAATTCAGCGGTCAATACGATCCACCACGACAGGATAGTGTTAAATTATGCAAATCCGTAATGGACAGAACGTCCGCGTTTTTTGCGCGACCGAAATAGTTTTTTAACCCTTCTGTGGCGAATAATTTTTGGAATTGTTTTTTGTAAGACTTTTATTGCCAAATGTCGCCCGTAACGGTGAGCTGTCAGGCGAATTAATTAAAAACTCGTATTAGTTTACCGAGTGGAAAATTTTAACGGTTTCATTTTTATTTTGTTACTCCTATGCTGCGTACAGTACGGGATCGAAAAGTTATTATTGTGACTATTCATTTTAAGCTGGGGATTTAAAATACAGTACGTACTAACAAACAAATCAATTCATTGAAATAAGTACAATATTTATAATTATCTGAAACGACTCCATATTTTTAAGTAAAGAACGTTAACGGGTAGTACGGATTTAAAATTCGAATTCCACCACTAAGAAAATTCGAACGCAATTTCCACGAATCAGTTCAAACTAGCGGACCAATGGCAGCATTTCAGCTATTCACGAGCGTGAATCGACCAATAGAAACAATGGCATAGACGTCAAACGATACTAATCTGTGGAGCCGGACGCGGCTGACGGCGGAAGCCGCAACCGGCTGGGAAATGAGATAGAGCTCCGTACGCCCATGTCAGCCTGGTACCTTTGATGGAATTGGGACGCTGACGTCACACATCCTGAAGGTCGTACGGCAAGACGATTGTCCTATTTATTCATAGTATCCTGGTATTTGTCGTGTCCAGATGCTTTGTGCTATGCCAGAATACTCTTTCAGTTGACATATTCAATAATTTCCTAAGCAAATCGTCTAATTTTAAGATATAGTGGTGAAGTTCTTTCTTTTCACAATATCTCGGGAAGTATAAAGATTTAAATTAATTAAAATACCAATTGCAAACCGCTACGAAAATGCACCTAAGAATTAAGATACAACATCTGACTTGTATCTACCTGAATTAGTTTTCCATCAGGGACGTATATGGCATATCCTTAACTTTCACAGGAGATGCTAAGACGAAATACAGATAATAAGAGAGCCTAGAAAGCACTATTTGATTCGCACGCATCGTTTATACTATAGATCAGAACATCCGTTGACAACATACAAACATTAAACATCCCTAAAAACACTTCTCCCTTACACTTGTTCCGCACTTTTTGGTCCTTAAACAATGCCTCAGCTTCAGTTACCAGAAAAAGCCGATGAATATGTAGTTACTTATAAACTTTGCATATCGATGGGACATCAAAGCCGGCGCGAGACACCTGCGACCGGCGCGGGCGCAGGCGGCACGCTCAAACGGTCGCCAGGGGAAATAAACGCAAAAAGGACAGTATTCATGAGGACCGTGGTAGCGGATGCTGCAGGGGTGGCGAACTACCACTTATTCAAGTGTATTAGCAGCCACGTATATAAAATTATTGGCCATTTATAGAGTATTCTAAATTAAGCTACCAATAGATGGTCATATAATTATATTACTTGTAGCAAACTATGAACTGAAATTAGGTTCAAATATGATTAGTCATGGTAGATGTCAGAAGAGGATAAAAAACTTACAGCTCTCACTTTTACAGCTTATTTAAGCATTGCTTATAACTTTGTAGGAAGATAGTTCATTGCATTCCATTTAAATGCAATGAATTCTTAATAAATGAGCATTAAACGCTACTGTTAGTGGTTCGAAGAGCGTGATACTGAAGAGATACTTATACAAGACACACTAATTTAGTCCTCAGTGCATTACTGTGACTCCTATTCCATTTGTCTGATAGACTGCCAGTCGAAGTAAATGCTTACTACCAGAATCAAAAAATCATAAAAAGTGCTCGGAAGGTCAATATTTCATCTATATCGAAAATTAATGTTGTAATCGTGTAGGTCCTCAACCCATTATTGTCTCATTGCTGGCCATGGGTCCTTCTCAAAGTGTTTAGGCACCACGTTGGAAAAGTGCAAACTGGTCGTTTTACACAACTTTGAGGACATTTTTCTTTCTTTCTTCCATGTTATTTGAAGGTACTTGTACTGGTACAGGTACTGTACTGCTTTTTTTATTCGCTGATTACACGTAAACTGAGTCAGCAGATGTGTCGCAGCCCTAGCCGTCAATTTAGCCCGTTTTGCATGCGGCTCGCAGCCATTGTGTCTCCGCCTGACGCTGCAAACTGCACTGATTTGCTGATACTCACTCAAATACCTATAGCGTGCTGTTTGGGATACAGCGCCTTCTAGGTCGGACGCGGTCGGTAGTTGGATGAGAGAACTTAAGATATTTTTCAAAAAAAAAAAACGATTGTCTTTTGTATGCATATAGGACACTACGAATAAATTATTTTAATTTTGTAAATTTTAAGCTGAATCAATAACGTATACAAAAGTCAAAATTTTGATATCTAAACATAAAAAGGACTCCCTTTACCGCGTTGTTAAGATCCACCCTTGTTTAGAATGCTTGGCTAACAAAAAAACCCTAAAAAGTTCTTTTTAAACTAAGAAATTCCTCATTTGCCTCTAGGTCAAAAACTACCGATTTGCCAAAGTTGTACAACTTTTGTATGTATAATCTGTTGAGTTTTGGCTGTTTACTCGAGCCTCCCTTAACCTACTTACACTGCAGATAACAAAAAGCTAACAATATTAACACCCCGAGTGCTAAAATAAAGCCGCGCGCACACAGATAACTCACGCGGGACGTACAGGCGGTCGCATGATTTACGCCACGTCGATACGTAGCAGATATGAAATTTGTCAAGCGGCGATAACGGCTGTTTATGCGCGGACGTGTCCGTACGAGCGCGTTTCCGAACGCAACGTTTGTCGATGCCACAGATAATGCATGTGTCTATGGTTTGGCTGTATGACAGCGGATGTCAGTGAATTTTTCGCGCCTTGACGAATCTAGCGCTTAAGCCAACACTATCAATTTAGCTGTTTGGTATACGCGTATAACCAAATTTTTCCTGGGCAGATTCAATCGCACACCCTCTAAAAGCTACGCTAGAACACTAGATGTGTAGGTTACAAATACTAAAAGTTATGGAGAGTATTCGTTATTAAAGCTCTATTAGCATAATAAATGTAGGTCCTTAATAACATATATTATTATAGGATTACAACTGCGTTAGAACTTGATCATCAGTGTCCCTTTTTTTTTAAGCATTTTTACAAATTTTAAATGTCACAAGATAAAGTTTATTAAACCGTCATAATTTAAAATATTAGTATATTTTGACACGTCAAAATTATTTATCAGTGGATGTCATCATGTTCAGTCAGTTAAACTCATGGTTAACTTGCGAACACGCTGAAATGCTGTTAATTATAATTTGGTAGTCAATTTCGATATTATCTGTAGCATACTATAAACAAAATACCTACCTGTAAAACTGTTTTCGGAAATAATTTACTGTAGGTACCTAATCTTTATTTTACTAAATTACTCTTGCATGCTTGATAATTGCATTTTATTGGTACAAATCATTATCTTAGAAAGATAAAAAGATGAGTGTACACGCATACTCACAAAATTCTATACATATCAAACAAAAGCTGACCAGAAACAAACCCGGAACTTGCGTCAGATCAATAACTGCGCTACAGGGATCTAATTTAAATCCCCTCATTTGATCGTTATTAACCAAAAACACGGTATTTATAGCAAATGGCAATATTATACCATTTTATAATTTATTCGCCCGAAGCGCTAATCGGTGTCCGGCACACGGCAATGCGATTAACTAAAATAATTCTCATTTCGCTTCGTTTCTCTGCTACTAATTATATTGATTATACTTTTCAACCGATGAATTACACGTTATAATGTAGGGAATATTTGAAATGTAGAAACACAACCTTCTCTATAACTATATCCCAAGCCCCATATTACACGATAAGGCTACATAGGTGTTTCTGTTACCTCATGATTTCCGTAATACCTTACTCTACATATCCTACATTTAAACTAACGATTGTTTTTTTATATTTAAACTTCATGTAGCAAAAGAGCATGTTGAATTTCGACCATCTGTAAAACCAACTCCATATAAAACAGATACTCTACATGTCCTTGATTACAGATGCGTTATTATTTCTAAAAAGATGATGGTCCTCTCATGTGTCATAATGATATTACAAATTTAAAACAATCGTTCCAATAAGAATTCAAAATACATGACAAAACTTTTCACACACGTTTCAAGACAATCTAATG